>VZRU01008695.1:59834-72820 GCA_013398155.1 Pedionomus torquatus
GACCTTATAGCAGCCTTCCAGGATCTAAAGGGAGGCTGCAGGAGAGGGACTCTTTGTTAGGAAGTGTAGTGACAAGACAAGGAATAATGGTTTTAAACTGGAAGAGGGTAGTTTTACATTGGATATTAGGAAGAACTTCTTTGCTGTGAGGGTTGTGAGGCACTGGAACAGGTTGCCCAGAGAAGCTGTGGATGCCCCATTGCTGGAATTATTTAAGGCCAGGTTTGATGGGGCTTTGAGCAACCTGGTCTGGTGGGAGGTGTCTCTGCCCATGGCAGGGGAGTTGAAACTCGATGATCTTCAAGGTCCCTTCCAGTTCTAACCACTCTATGATTCTAAGTAGGATATATTGATAGAACAATTCCTGACATCGAATATTTCTTACAGTGCAGCCTCGAATAGTCCTGAAGTGGATTTAGCCAGTAATACGTGTACTAAACTTGAAATGAAAATGCTGGGTGCTGAAACATGAAAATAATGTTAATATCAGGAAAATTCTTTTAACTTGTAGTCCAGTTTTCTAGAGATGACACTAATTCATGGATATTTTTCTGTTATGTAGAGTTGTCATCATCTAATTTGTAACAGAAAAATGTATGGCTATGCTGAATTTTCAGACCTTTTTGTGAAGTCCGGAAGAGTATTTACTTGTTTATCTTGTGCTAGATCTTCTCATTATAAGAATATTTCATAAGCATATTGTGTTGGAAAGGAAGAAGGGAAACCTGCATCTGTTTCATTCAAAAAATAATATCTGCTATATGTTTTAGTGACATGAGCTGAACCAATTTTTGCTTCTCTTCTGAAATCCTCCAGGTGGCAACCTTGCATCAGAGTTAAGAGTATAGTATTTTTTTCTGACATTGAATCTTTTATATACTGAACTTGTGATGGCAACGAATGCTTGCTAGGAGTGCTGCAGAGTATGTTGCTGTCAGGTGTGAAAATGCTGAATCTTGCACATAACTTGGACACAGACTGGTTCCATGCTTTTTTGCAGCCCTGAACTCAAGTGTGGTGGACACAACAGTATGTCTATCTCTTCAGTTAGTAGTTACGAAAAATAAATCCATAGATAGCTAGTCATGGTGGAGTAGATTTGAAGTTTGTCTGTGTGAGTTTATTCAGCAGTAGCACTTTGGCAGGCTGTGGTATGTGCAGATCTGTTAACTTCTCTAAAATTGCTGAGAAAATAATTATTTCAGCCATAGACTTCCATGGTTTTGTGCCTTCAGAACACTTTAATTGCATCATTTTGCTGTTGTAGACATGAATTGTAATGGGACACTAACTTACTCTCCTTTAGCTTTCTACTTGAGTTAGACTATAAATTTATTAATCTTTTTTTTTTTTTTTAATGTTAGGTTATCTAGTCTACCATGATTATGAAAATGTTGATATGATGCTGTTGTGCACTCTTTACCAGACCCAGACTTTATGCTGAGTTTGTAAATGTGTGGGTTTTAAACAAGATTTTTCTCCTGCCTTGTGCTGGAGAAAGTGCTGGTGTTTTTTTCAGTTTTAATTTTACAGGGAAGATTTTGGTAGAACTGGTCCTATCAGATGGCAGATACACTTCAGTTGAAGTTGCAAGCGGCTTTGTTTCCTGTCTTCACTTGCTCATTTATGTAAAGGAAACACAATCTGTAACACTAGGGCTGAAGCTGTTTCTTCTCTGGGTGTTGAATGTGAAACTCAGCATGTCACAAGCTCTCAGAAAAGTTCCCTTTAAGCTGTAGATGCCCAAGTGACTTCTCTTTACCTCCTCTGTGTGGAGGAACATGATAAGCGCTGTTCCTGCTGTCCTCTTTTTGTTGCTCTTCAAGGCTACCACCAAGAATTCAAGCTTTGCTTGAACCTTTTACAGCTTGAGGAACACTGTTGTAGTGATGTGACTTCCTTTGTTAATGAGTTGGCAGAGCAAAACAGAAGTGGCCAAGGTGCCTGGGTGTGAGTATCTCTGGAGATGTTCAAAACCCACCTGGATGTGTTCCTGTCCAGCCTGCTCTAGGTGAACCTGCTTTTGCCGGGGGGTGGACTAGATCATCTCCACAAGACCGTTCCAGCCCCTACAGTTCTGTGGTTCTGTGACTCTGCATTCAACAGCCAAGCCTGAGACTGTGCTGTATGGAGCAGGCATGTGGACAGCTGCTCTTGGCTTCTCGAGGGACGGTCACTGCAGTTCAGTGTTTGAGTAATGTGGGGTTACGGGCTGGGTCTGGACCTGCGTAAGCTTTGACTGAGTATCACCAAGTTTTCAGGTATATGATCTCCTGCTTCTTCAATTCTGTTCTTTTGGTGTCTCATGGCACTGTAGCCCACTAGGAGGACCACAAAACCCCCCTGAGAAGCTGTGCTTTTGAGCTGCTTAAATCTTTCCACACCTTCTGTTGTGGTGGTTTTGGCGGTTTTGGCACTCTAGGGTTGATAGTTGGACCTGATGGTCTTAAAAAGGGTCTTAAAGGTCCCTTCCGACCTAGATGATTCTATAACTTCATGCATATGTCCAAAGTTAACTTGAAGAGGAGAGGAGGCTTCAGTTATGCAAAGTTGAAAATCTGAGTTAGTTTCTAAGAATGATCAGTAGATGACAACTTACCTCATGAGGCGCCACCTCATGAAGGAGGGGTTTTGAGTTGACTTAGGGAAACATTAATGTTGAATGTTTGGCAGGCAGTACTTGCAAACACCAAATACTTCTCAGATATATTTTTATATGTCTTAAAAGCTGAATGTGGAAATGCAAAAGCCTCTTTAATTCACTTTTGAATTTGTAGAGGGGAAAAATAGAAAAGGTCAAGAAATGTAAAAATTTTAGTTAAGCTGAGATGTTAATTTGGTTGTGCCTAGTGATTGTTGTTCTTCTCCTTTGTACTTTTTTAATGACTAGCTTTGTAGGTTTTTTTTTGTCTTAAAAGAAATGAGAACAGTGAAATCAAATTCATTTAAGGAGTTTATTGTTTTATACCCAGTTGAACAGTTGCATTAATGAGATTGGTTTGCATTCTGCTTGTAAAGATTGAAGCTGATGGTGAGACTTCATAGTCAATGGCAACATTAGCTTGCAGTTCTGAGAGTGTGAGTGCTCAGCAGACTAGCTTTTTGTCAGTTTTCAAAGTCAAATGCTAACTAGAGATTTACAGTCTTTCCAGTTAACTCCCTGAGAAATGGGCACATCAGTTCTGATAGCTCTACTAGTATCTGGTGCAGGCTCTGTACCTTCTAACAAATTACTTTTATGTACAATGTTAGACCTTGATGTCTAATGAAAAAGAATCTTAAAAAACAAAACTGCTGAAATCTCAACTTACTTGTGTTCTTTTTGGATTTTAGCTTCTAAGTGAAATTATTTTGTTAATAGTGTTGTTTATTGCCACTCTGAGGTTGTTTTTATGTAAGCATTTTAGTAGCAACAGGGAAACCTGTGAAAGAATAATGTAGCTGTTTTGAAAATGATAGTCCAGTAGAGTTCAATATTAATGTGTATTCTAAGACAGGAAGGACTGAAGTGTTCTTGGAGCCTTTGTGCACAGGAGGAGGCGTTTGCCTGATGGTGCCTTTGATGCAAGCGCTGTATGAGCCTGCTACCTCTAGCCTGCCCTGCTGTTTGCTCCCCTCTTGCCCCGCAGTCTGTGGCCTCCTTTGCTGTACTGATGCTTGAGTCTGTGCTCTACTGCTGCAAATGAGAGAAGTGAGGGAGCCTGTGGTAAAGCAAACCTTAAACCAACAGAAAAGCGAGGCTAGAAGGCAGGATTTCTGAAGTTAATTTGCTATTGAAGAAAGGGAACATAAAACTTGCTACTGTTGATGATTATTTCTTTTTTAAATTTTACTTTTTCCAGGTAAACCACTATTATTATATGTACACTGAAAATGTTAGGTATGCTAGGGTAGGTTATAACCTTTCTCTGTTTCTCCTTATCAACTTGTTTTGGAGCATTTGTGGAAATATGAGACTACCTACAAGAATGGCAAGGAGACCTTGCTGTCTATAATAGTCTGAAGCAAGTATAGAGTTGGGAGGGTTATTTCTATGTCCAGTGAGAAGATCACTATTGAATATTTTTAATTTCTAATTAGGATGTTCGGCTGAAGTACTTAAGCAGTGAAGCATTTACAGGAGAGATTCTGATGATTGTTTGGTGAAAGGATCTATTAATGAAGTGAAGTCTGTTTCTGTGTGCTGGAAACCTAATTTAAAGGTTGTATGGAATATTAAGCTTTGAAGTTTTATAGACAATAATTTGACAAGAATATTAGCTTTTCTGGGTTTTTTTGTTTGTTGTTTTTTCTTTTTTTTTTTTTTTTTTTTTTTTCTCAACATAGATGTATATTACATGTAGCTGAAAGCTACCTAAGAAAGCTTAGTCAGAATGAAAAATTTAGGTCACAGTTTCTCATGGCTTCAACTTGCTATGGAAGTATCTTATTCAGGTGTGTAGGAGAAATGTCCTGAAATGCTTTCAGCTTCACTCCTCTGTATGTTTCTATCCCAAAGCCATTCCTGCTTGTTCTGGAGAACTGGTGTCAGATGAGAAAACTTAACTACAACAGCTTGAGGAAAAACTGTAGGCATCATAGGGATCAAGGAGACTTTTTTCCCTATTCTGAAGAGTAAACTACTTCAATTAAGTTGAAGTCCAATAACTAACAAATCACTTGTTTTCAATCATGTGCTTCTTGGTCTCACTTGCTATTAAACTGATAGAGTTGAATGTCGTGCTTTAGGTAGCCTGATCATTTTTTAAAAAACTTTCTGCTTTAGTGGGAGACTTTCTGTCCTTGGTAGTTTAATTCCCTGTTCTGCAAGACTGGTTTGCATGAGTAGTTCCATTGACTCCCAGCGGACTCTGCATTAAGGCTTCTCAGCATTGGCATGGATGCTTAAACCAGCCTCTAGTTTACGACTCAGACTTATTTTAGTTTCCAGCTTTTCAGGGTGTAAACATAGCAGTTCCAGACTTGCAGTTTTTGTGGCATAAATGTCATTATGTGTGCCTAACGTTAAACTGAAGTTATTTTAAAGAAAGTGTTATGTCTGTAGTAACCAACACTGCACTGAATGTTAAACATGTTTTATGTTCTGTAGTGCAGGTAGTTAGCTATTAAAGTTCTGTATTGAATATTCTTCAGACAAAAAATATTAACTAAGCAATAGTTTCATCATTTACTTTGAGAAATATTTTACAATATTGATTTTTGTGTTCTGCCTAAAATGGGGTTGTGACATTTTGTACTTTCTTTGGAGCTGAGATCGGGAGGGTTTATGGAGCAATGTAATTCTTAACTGTATCCCAGGGAAGAAATAAATTGCACTTTGCAATTTATTTGCAAAGGATTTGCACTTAATGTCTTAAGCCCTTCAAGCACTTCTGTTGCCCTTCTTAATGTAATTTGGCATGTTGTAAATTATGCTGAATAAGTTTTCTTTTGGTGTTTTAATTCAGTTATTGTGTTTGACGTGTCTGGGTTTTTTTTGTGTTTTTTTTTTTTTTTTCCCCAAATAGGGGCAGGCAAAACACCAACTTTAGGAGGAGGATTCCATGCCAATCTGGGAAAGGAGTCACGAGCACAAACTCTGCAGAACGGTATTTGCAAGCTTTACTCTTGTTGATATGACTTTTTTAATTAATATGGTAGATTGCAATTAATTTTTAGTTTTCAGTGTGACCTCAAAACCTTGGCAGGCCACTTGTTAGTCAGTAGGCAAGTCTACCTAGTGCTGATCTTACATTGTGCTCTCATTTGATTGTTATACCTGATTTATGAGGTCAGGTAGCTGGCTGACAAAGGATAATGACACCTGACAATGCTATTGTAGTTTAAAAGGGTTTTTTCAAGGTTGACTTGTCCATCGCAACTTTTTATTATCCATTAACCTATTGTGGCTTTTTATTTTATCAGTTTTCAGGGCTCTTTGAATGCTTTATGCATGTTTATTTTTAAGTAGAATTGTTCAAATGCTTTTGGTTTTGTGCCCTGTAAGTGTGGGGTAACGCATATATTTATACAAACTTCATAGTAATCGAGTGCTTAATATGTGACTGTTTAACAGAGAGGGGGGAAAATGGAAAAAATATTTTTAGTGTCCAAAGAATATTTAAATAAATATTCTCATTACATGGTATAGATTTTAATTGAGATCTATGTAATCTACACTCTTTAGGGAGAGTAAATAAAGCTAGCTTTTATTCCAGAAACAGAATGGTCTTTCAGTTTCAATTGCTGTTACTCATAACAATCAACATGAGTTGTAATTTTTTGTCTAATTAATACTCATCTGGTGACTCCTGGAGATGACAGCTGATGGCCTGTCATATCAAAGACTCAGAAGCTGACATGTAATTATCAAAGGGATGTAGATGTGTTTTATTCATATGATGCTCACTTTAGGGAGATACTATTTTCCTAAATTAACATCTTATACTTGCAGGTCAAACACAGAAAATCTTGGCTGGTATTATACCTGCATAGGTATATGCAGGGCAAGATTGATCTGATACTATATTTGCATAGGTATAGGGAGGTTAAGATTGATCTGTGTTATTGAAATATAGTCAGATTGCTTTACTCAGCATTATTCAGCTGATTTTTATACAGAATGTTTTATTTGTCTGTTTGTACTGAACAGTATGCAGCCCTGCTTGTTTGGAAGAGTAAAGCATGTATTTTGTGAGCTCATTTTAGTGACAAGTTCAAAGTTACTTTTCTTACAAGTTTTAAAAATGTCTGTATAAAGAATACCTCTTTGTGAAGTTTTTCTTTGGATGAGGGTACTTTAACTAAAATTGTAATTTTGCACAGGCATTTTAAAAATAAATTGGCTTGTGGTGCATAATTACTGCTGAGTTCCTTATATTTAATTGTAGAAAAGTAAAATGCTGAGGGGAGGAATTGCTGTCCTGTTGCTTCTTGGAGTGTTTGAATCCTTCAAAAACCCTTTTGGTTATGCTGAGAAGTGATTGCAATTAAAGACGGTGTAGACATTTTTCTGGGACCTAAACACAGTTTCTTTCTTGGATGAGTGTTTGCTGGGGAATATGTCTGAGTGTCCTCCTTCCCCATAGGGCTCCCCTAATCATATGCAATGATTCTGACTTGACTAAAGTCTAACAAGTGTCATATAGAAAAGAAATTATATTTGCTGGAAAGGTAATAATCTCAGAAACAGTTTTGAAACAGGAAAATAAGTTATCTTTTAACGTATACCTATCTGAGGCTCTCTACAGGTTTTCATCTCCTTTTTGTGGCTGTTCTTTATATAGGCAAAAAGTATTTGGTCTTAGATTTCTATAGCCGACCTTCATTTGTCATGCTGCCAATCTGTCTCTGGGAAAGTTCTTTTCAATGAGCTAAGTGATGTTCTTGCTCAGTCCCAGGCATGACAACAGCAGCTGATATTTCAGGTAGAGCAATTGGTTTGAAAGGCTTTTCTCTGCTACTGTATAATGAGCTAGTTGTGTGCTGCATTTAATCACACTTCTAGCTTTACATAGTTTTTAATTGCAAATTGAGCTATGGCAGTGAATTTACAAAATCTCACCCTGTCACTGTGTACCCATGATCATGGCTGTTTTTTTTGGTGAAATTATGTTAATATCCATTGTGCTTAGACTTGAAAGTATAGCAAGGTAAATGAACTTACTGTATATATTTTAAAGAAAAAGTATAGGCTTTTTCACTGTGTGAAGCTGAAGTACACTGATAGCTGACTGTATTAAAAGTGAACAGTTATCCTGGGAGCGCTATGCTGTCTGATCAGAAAAAAATGCTGAGCTACTTATTTTTTTGCCAGTACTACTCCGTTTGCATTTCCATAGTTAACTGAGTTGCAAATGAACTGCTGAAATTAGCTCCTGTCAGGATGCTGGTGCAGCACAGCTTGTGAGTGAGCTTCAGGAGGTCTATTCCTGTGGCTGACTGATGGCTCTTACGTCAAGGCTGCATGCTACCTTCAGTGGTGTAAGCACATGATTTTCTATTTGATGCTCTATGTAGGCTATTGCTGAAGGGAAGAACCAAACTCTGGAAAGCAGAGGTGGGCAGTAGAGCCCAGATTGCTCTGGAAGTTGTCTCCAGTGTATTTGAGAGTAGCTGGGAGCGTGTGTGGTCTTAGAGTGCTGGCAGGTCTCACATTGTGCTTGCTTGCGCTTGCCAGCAATCTGCAGGTTTGACATGATGCTGGGAAAAGTCCAGCAATGGAGCAAAGACTTGTTTTTGTGGTGTTTTTTGGGTGGGTTTTTGTTTTGCGGGTTGGTTTGTTTGTTTGTTTGTTTTCTTTCCAAAACCTAGTAACCTCCCCTTGCTTCTGCTTCCCCTTCCCTCCCCCATGTAATTTTGGTCAAATTCTTCCTTGCTGTAATGCCTGCTGTTCGGGGGAGGTGAAAGGCTCTGCTGGCTCTTACTTAATCACCAGCGAAGCAGCTGGGGCTGGATCAGTGTTAGATGCTGCTAGTTTCTGAGGCTTGTAATTAAAGGATGTTTAGAATTAGATGAAAACCATTTTTTTATTGGAATATCTAAGGTAATAATTTGACACATTTTTTTTTATTTTCATCCATTTTAAGTTGAAGAAATGCAGAAGTAAATTCTCCCAACAGCAACTGCTCAACAGTCCTGGGCTCTTCTACAAAATCATTATTTTGTGCATTGGTTATATATATGCATGCTCTAAAGAAAGTCATGGACAAATCTGGAAGGTGTTACAGTTTCTAGGTTTGTGTAAGAATGTGTAATAGAGAAAACGAGTTTCCCTTGTGCCTGTGTTGTATGGTTTCCTCACTATTCATAGCAGTGGTGCATGGCAATTCATAGCCTCTGCCTTTCTTTGTTGAACCAGCTGATGTTTGTGGGTGTTCCTTTTCGAATTGGTTGCTTACAAAACCTGGAGTTGTGTTTACACTTGTTAAGATATTTGTGCAGGAAAGACCTAATGCTGTTGCATTTGTTGATAATGAGTTTGACTTTCAGTGTGCAGTACTGTGCTAATTGAGCGTGCTAAACTCCACAAGTTCAACAAGTTCAGGTCCATAAAATGGTTTGTATCTTGATGATATTATATTGTATATATGTAATGTATGTATTGTATTGTGTATGTATATATGTAATGATTTGTATTCACACAGAGCTCATTTTTATAGTAAAAACCTGCACAAAGTGTTTCAATGTTATTTTAAAGGATTTGACAAAATAGACAAATGGTACTGGTTTAGATAGAAAGAAGAACCATGAATAAAGTACTCGCTCTGAGGGGGGCACCTTTTGACAAGACTTCTTCCTGCATTGACTGAACCTCTTCAAATGGCTACAATATTGCCCAACTTTAACTGTTATTTAAGGGGCTGAAATACGGAGTTCTGTTTCTTTAAATTTCATTTTCAGTGCTGTACTGCATTGCATAATCTCTCTAAATAGCCGTTTTATTCTTGTTTCCTTGTAGGCAATCTGCTTTCACTATATCAATGTCAGAGTTGTAGTTAGAAGGGAGTTGTTCTTGACTTGGAGCTCTGATACTTTCAGTAGTCTTTAGTGGCCAGAAAGAAAAGGGAGACGGGAAGGAAGGTCAATGACATGATTATAACTGAAAAGCTTCAGTTGCAGATATTCAAATTTGGTTTAAACTAAGTTTGAAGATTGAATCTGTGTCTAGCTTAATCCAATTTCTGAACTGTTGTGCTGTGGTTTTAAGAATTTCTTAAAAGTTATGAGTGTTTTTCCTTCAGTCCTCTTAAATACCAAAACATAGCTAACAGTGTTTTAGTTCTAAATGGAAAGGCATTTCTGAAGAGGTTCTTTAATGCATTTTTAACTGTTTACATTTAAACTATTTGCTTAATTCTTTAGCCTTCGTTGTCACTACTAATTTCATAGCTGGTTTATTAGAAGTGATTATGGAGGGCTCTACTTCCTGCCAGAACTGTACAGTGTAAATTAGACCAGGACAGTATAATGTAAGTGTGAAGAACAGAAGCATCTGCAGAAGAGGAACAGAGAGCACATCTTTATTTAATAAAACTAAAATGACAAGGGAGGAGAAGATAATAGAATGTTAGGATAATTTAGATTGGAGGGGACCTCCAAAGTCCACAGTCAAAGTGGTGGCTTTGAAGTTGCATTTAAGTTGCTCAGGGCCTACTGCAGCTGAGCTTTGGGTATCCCTGAGGAAAGATGTCATAGTCTCCTGGACAACCTGGTCTCTAATGCTTGACCACTCTCACAGTGAAGATTTTTTTCCTTATGTCTAGTCACGATATATTCTGATGAAATGTTACTCCTGCCCCTTGTTCTTTTGCTGTGTATCTCTGACAATTCTGGCTCCATCTTCTTTGTAAGCTCTCAGTGAGTAGCTGAAGACACCAGTGAGATCCCTGCCTTAGCTTGTTGTTCTTAACACTGAGCAAATTCAGCTCTCAGCCTCATCCCATGTGCTCCAGTCTCCTAATCATCTTAGTGGCTCTCTGCTGGACTTCCTTCAATACTGTGTCCTGCTCTGGAGTCCTCAACAGAGAAAGGACATAAAACTGTTGGAATAGGTCCAGTGAAGGGCCATGAAGATGATTAGAGGGGTGGAGCACCTCTCCTACAAGGACAGGCTGAGAGAGCTGGGGCTGTTCAGCCTGGAAAAGAGAAGGCTCCGGGGAGACCTTATAGCAGCCTTCCAGTATCTGAAGGGAGCCTACAGGAGAGGGACTCTTTGTCAGGAAGTGTAGTGATAGGACAAGTGGTAATGGTTTTAAACTGGAAGAAGGGAGATTTAGATTGGATATTAGGAAAAAATTCTTTCCTGTGAGGGTGATGAGGCACTGGAACAAGTTGCCCAGAGAAGTTGTGGATGCCCCATCCCTGGAAGTATTTAAGGCCAGGCTGGATGGGGCTTTGATCAGTCTGGTCCAGTGGGAGGTGTCCCTGCCCAATGCAGCGGGGTTGGAACTCATGATCTTTAAGGTCCCTTCCAACTCTAACCATTCTATGATCCTATGTCAATGCCTTTTCTTGTGCAGAGGAGCCGTGAATTGGAGAAAGTACTCTAAATATAGTCTCATAAGTGCTGCACAGGGGATAATAATCACTTCCCTTTATTAAGACTGTAGCCAGCAGATCAAGCAGCTCCAGGGTGTAGTTAGCCTTCATCACTGCACTTGGGTGCTGCTGAGTCATATTCATCTTTTTGTCATTCCTTTGATGAGGAATCCAGATTCCTTTCTGCAAATCTCTTCCCTAGCCAGACAGCTACCAGCCTGTATTGTTGCCGTGTGGTTCTTCTGTCCCAGGTGCAACACAAATTGCATTTGCTTTGTTGAACTTCATGAGGTTTCTGTCAGCTAATTTGTGCAGCATCTTAAGATTCCTCTGAATAGCAGTTCTACTCATCAGTGTATTGATGACTGTCTTAGTGTGCTGTCTGCAGGCTGGCAAAGGGAGCCTCCAGTCCCACTGTACTTGTTGCTAATGAAGGCATTAAACAGTCTGGACCTCAGTATCAATCGCACTCCTGTGTTAAAGGGCTGACCACTACCCTTTGAACCTGGCCAGTTTTTCACTCACCTTGTAGTTCACCTGGTTATTGTAAATCTCCTCAATTTGGCTGCCAGGGTACCAGGGGAGAATTATGAGATGGGATGAAGGAAGAGCAGTGGTTACTGTTCACGTTGACGGCAGTGTGGCTTTTATTGCAGCCAGGCATGATCTGCCCTCATTAAATATGTGCTAGAAGTTCCTGGTAACCTTCTTACCTTTTTCTGTGTCTGGAAATGGTTTCCAGGTTCCAAAGCCTTCCAAGATGCTGAAGGGAGACTGACTCACCTCTGTTGTCCTACTTCCCCCTCTGGAAAAAAGCCTTTTGCTTGCTGCTTTCTAGCCATAGAGAACCTCCCCCGATTCTTACAACTGTTTAAAGATGGTAAAGATACCTCTCTTTCCCAGCTCCCTGAGCATCCTCAGGTGCATCCCATCCAGTTAACTTGACTTGTGTTTGTAGATTTGCTTAACTGAGCCCTTACTCAGTTTTTCTCTACCATGGATAATGCTTCCTTTCTTCCAAATTCAGATCTGTGAGTTTGTGAGACATGAAGACAGACAGTGCAACAGAGAGCAAGGAGACTCATGAGCTGCTCTTGAGGGAAGTTGAGGAAGTGCTCAACTTCCCTGGACGTCAGTATGGAGTGTCTTTGTGTTTTGGGGGGATTGTACTTGAAGACTAATTCTGCTGGCTCCTTAGGCCCTTCTGGCAGTACCTCTAGGGGTCCTGATTACCACTTCTCTGAACAAACTGAAGCCTGCCCTCTGAAATCCAGGGTTGTCATAATGCTACCAATGTTCTTTACACCCCTCAAGATCTTAAATTTCATCGTCTCAGGGTTGCTGTATCTAAGCCTTCCATCAAACTTCACATTCTCTACTACTTTTATTCTAAAGAATGGTAGGTGTATCACAATGCTTCTCCTACTTGACCTGTTCCTGACACACAGTAGAAGTCTACTGTATAGCTTGTACCCTGCTGTGATTCCATTCCAGCAGATACTGGGTTGTTTACAGTTGACCATGAGAACAAGGACATCCTCCTGTTATCTAAAGAAGGCTTCATATTCAAGATCAGGTTGTCTATAGCAGGTATTCATGACAGTGTTTCCTTTGGTCTCACCTGTCATCCGCACCCCTTAACTCTTTATTGGTCTGCCACTTGTTTTTCAGCAAAGCTTCATGCTTTGAAGATGTTCCTTTGTGTAAAATGAGTCCCCTGTCACCTTCCCAGTTTGTCCTTCTTGTGGAGCCTGTAACCATCCATCTCATGACTTCAGACATGTGAGCTGTTCCACCATGTATCTCTCACCCATCAGTGAATCAGTAGTTTTGGAGCTGTGCATGGGCTTTGATTTCTTCCAGATGGTTTCCATTACTGGATGCTATCTTTTCTTTGACTCTTCCTCCTGTATCAACTGTCTCTGGCTTTGATTTCAATAATGAAATTTCTAGTCTGGTCTTTCTGC
>VZRU01008696.1:0-47623 GCA_013398155.1 Pedionomus torquatus
TTGATGACACAGTTGTGCGTTTAATGACCCCTTAGCGGTACATTCTAAGGCCCCCCCGACTGACACCCGCCCCCGCGGCATCTGCACCGGGTTCCGCCCGAGCTTCCACTCCGGTCACTCGGGGCAGAAGCCCCGTCCCCAGCACAACGCAGCTGCTGCTCCCAGTGGAACCCAGGCAACACCAGCCACAGGATTACCCTAGACCAACCTGAAGCTGGGACTATAAGGAAAACCTTTGTGTGAGTACTCACATGTAGTGAAACACACTGCAAGTGCAGTAAAAAGGTGAGAGGGCGGCATTCACGAACGCTCTTTGGTTGAGGAGGGCATTACAGCCCCCCTGCGTCCTCTCAGCAAGCTCTTTTGAAGCAGCTTCAAGAAGCAATTTGGTCGTGGCCCAATCCCTTCTTAAGGGATACTTCATGTCCTGACTCTTTTCTCTCCACATCCCCCTTTTATAAATCAGATTTTCTCTTTTACCCTTTCTCTATCTCTGACACCCTCTGCCTTGTGAAATAACTGTGTTTTCTCAAACTGTCTTCCCGCTGACGTTCTAAGACTGCTCAGTCTCTCTCTGGCTTTCCCCCAGAGGTAGCACACAGAACACATCCCCAGCAGCCTCGGGATCTTCACCGTGGGCAACCGAGTCTCCTCAGCACAGCTTCAGGGGACTTAATCACATCCATCTAACTGCACGTTAACTCCACTGGGTGATTTTAGAAGAATCTCGCCTGCATTTTGATTGAAGCCACAAGCAAGTGCAGGGTTTCCACTCAACAGGTAGATGAGATGAGCAGGAAGGTGTTCTCTCTGGATCTCTTAAGCTTATGACCATGAATTGGGATCGGCCGCACCCTCTGCCTCTGGACAGAATAAGCAAAGCTGACGCAGCTGAAATTCCCGAGGGTAATACAGCAAACCGAATATCATCTCTCCATTGTGCAGCTCTTGCTCTTGGGCCACAGCCTTTGCTACACACTGAGGAGGACGTGTTACCTCTGTGCTATTTTGGGCAGGCTCTCTTTAGGGAAAGCCTCTGCTGCAATCCCAGTTTTACCCTACTCTTCGTCACAGGATGACGCTTTCTCTGGCATATCGCACTAAATCCTAAAGTGGGATCCAAGTTCTGAGAATTCCCATCAGCAGCCTCCTGTAGAACGCTTCACAGAGGGAGATATTTCAGTCTTGTCTGTAAATATTGGTATTTCTTCCTTCCACTCCAGTGGCAGGGCCCGGGGCCAGGCTGCAGCTTGTTGCTGTGGCTCAGGATGAAAGCCAGTAACAGAATTACCGCTACCTACGTGAGAAGCAATACTTCTGTACCGCCTGTCAGACTAGTGCCAAATGAAGCAGGTAAGTGATTACAGCAGAAAGAACATCTCCCTCTGGCCGTCCGTCTCCTTAATTCCAAAGGAGCAATGCTGGTGTTAAGGTTTAACGCAGCAGTGGAGCTAATCCCTGCTGCCCCAGGTGAACGGTCGCCGCCTCGTTGGCCTGTTTCAGCCCGCTGGAGCAGCAGGGAAATGTCCACCTGCCCAGGGGAGCCTGGCCGGGGAGCAGCACGACGGCTCCCAAGCGCGTTCCCTCGCACACCTACGCTAGTGTTACAGTTCACACCTACTGAGAAGAGCAGCCCCATTCGCCTCCCTTCCAGATGTGCCTTCCTGTCTCCTCGGTACAGCATTCCTGCTTTTGGAGGGTGAGCTCTCCGCAAGTTAGCTTTCTGAACCGGGTCACTGCTGGACCGGGCCAGAGCCACTGCTGGCATCGGGACAGTGGAAGGAACTCCCAGCCTGGAAGAAGAAGGAGGACAATATCAGGATGGCTGCCTTTTTGCCCAAACTGCCATTAGCTCAGCCTTAGTTGCCAAATAAAGCCACGGGCTGACCCACTTGAGAACCAGGTACATTAGCCCTTTTTCTTTAAAAGAAATGCTGACAGGCGATGCCGCCGTGGCGGAGCTGCGGGTCACAGTCCCGGGCAGGTGCATTTGACGTGCCCCCCCCTTCAGCTGCTCAGGCTTCACCCTCACACGCTCCCCGGCTCTGCTTCTGGGCAGGAAACAGGGCACTCCTTGCCTCTTCGGCCTCTCCCCAGTTCCTCCTCGTCCTCAGGTTTCTGACCAAAACAGAGCCCCCCGCTTCGCAGAGAGGCCCATCGCCTCCCCCTGCCCTCCCCTGGGCACAGCGGCAGCCAGGCCCCCAGAGCAGGGCAGTGTCTGCAATTCAGCCCCTGGGTGGGAACGCCTGGTCGGTAGAAATGCTTGTTGCTGTGGCTTTGCAGTCGTGTCACATTATAAACAGTAACACCTGCTGGTACAGAACATGGAAAAACCTGAGCCTAAGAAGGGTCATCTTTGTTCCATCTGACCTCCCCCCTTGCTACCTGGGTCGAACACCCGCACTGCAAATTAATTACTGCTTCCTGCACTACTCAGCACAAACACCTCTACTGCGAGCCACCCACACGCTGGAGGGCACAAAAATGACCCACCACGCTTTCAAAGAAACACTTCCACTCTGAAGGAAGAGAGATCAGGCCATGGTTCATAGACAAGAAAAAAACCCAAAAACCCAGCTTGCAAAACCTGTCCCCCAGGGCTCAAAAAGGTGAGAACTGACTTACGTGCCCAAAACAAACCACTTGAGCCAATAAAATGTATAAAACCCAAAATAGTTTTATTTACTTTTCAGATAATCTGCCTCCATGAGACATTTTGCAAACATGCTAAGGCTACAAAATGTCCAGGTCGACAAAGACATGCAACGCTGACCGGCCGGCAAGTCACGGCTGCCACAGGAGCGACCGTGGCCACCACGGGACGGGGGCGGTGAGCAGTGACCGCGGCGAGGCGGGACCCAGTAACCTGAGGTAGGTCTCTTTACAGTAAGAAAACCATGTCCTACACCAGTGTTACATCCTGATCAACAGGAACCCCTTTAAAGTTCCAGAAGACGGGGGTGGGGGACTGTTTCCTTAACAAGTGCACAATAAAGAAAGAGGAAATATTGGTGTTGATTAACCTTAGCGTAAGAGTTAGTGTGACCCATGCCAGTGGAAGCCACTGAGGAGTGTTAGCAGCTTCAAGATAAAGGAGTCAGTCAGCTGAAGCAACTCTGGGAAGGCTTTCCTGCTAGTATACAGGGTATTATTTGAACCTTTTGCTTAATTTGTTACAGATCATTCCATGAGCAGTTAGATTTCGTTGTATTAGATCAGCGAAGCAGGAAGAGCTCGGGCTTGCTTGCATTAAGGTAAAATCTGCCAATAACAGTAAGAAATACTGTACCAGGACACTGAGAAAATAGGAGGCCTTACAGTGACCCAGAAGTGGTTCTCCGCTCAGGAGATCCCTAAAAACCCTGCTTTGGGAAAGCATGGTGGGAAGCAGCAGCCGCTGCCGTGGTGAACGTTAGCAGTGCTCCCAATAGCTTTGATAAATTACAATGCAATAGAGTTACACCACAGAGCTCCTCTCCCCTGCGCTGGACGACAAAGATGTGACAACAAAGGACACTATTGCAAAGCTTCACTTCCACTCAGACACACAGAAAGTCCGGCAATAGGAAAGGACCGACTGTAAGAGACGGAACGGCGTCTGGTACAGTCCGATAACAAAGCCAGACCTCTGGTACCGTAAACTGTACAAAAATGATAGAAAAGAATATGCACTGTTATTAACACAGTGCTTATTTTAATATAAAATAAACAGCTTACATTTCCACTGTAAATATAGGCTATATACAGAATTATGTATAGATATAGCTACATGTATAAAGCTTCATTATAGGCCTCTGATACATTTATAACTATGGCTCCCTGAGCCATTCATAGAGTGCATTTAATAACAAAAAATTAGTAATATGATTATGGAATAAATACAATTTAAAAAAAAATGAAGAATTCTTCTGACAAAGTTTTAAAAATCTCTCTGGCTCGACACATTGTGCTAAAAATTAAAAGATGAAAAGGCAATAATCTGCTTGAAGGAGGAAGAGGAAGAAGAGCTGGCCTGCCCCAGGCAGAGAGGGTAGCTCTCCAAAATTAAAGTGACTTTGCCCTGAATTTTAGCCCTTGACAGCAACCTTGTTCTCCGCAGCAGCGAACATGGCGTAGAAACGCGAGTTCTCGTTGGCCAGAAGGGCAGACGGCGTGTCGAATTCCACTACCTAGAAGTGAACAAGGCAGGTAAAGTCAGTAAAACCAGCAGAAGATGGATTCCCACCCCTTGGACTCGTGATACCCCGGTGAAGAAGCCAAAACGTGGCAGTAACCTTTAGATCAGACAGCAGATGCTGAATCAGTGTGCATAAATCCTGTAATTTGGGATGCTTCAAACTGGCTCCAACACTGGAACTGCCCGTCAGGAAGCAAACCCTGGTGGCTCTGGCGAGCAGAGGCAGATGCTATGGGCTTTTGCCTTCTCTGCCTTCAAGAGCTTTGCCAAACATTTTATTTAACTATTTATGGCTCCCACGTGGAAGCCTGAGAACGGGTGAAGTATCTCTCATGTGCCTGTTTGATAGCACGTGGCTTCATGAAAGCAAGGGGGAACTGCCACTGAGCACCAGCAGAGACGCTTACGTTATTTACCCATTTGAGACTTAACCTACAAAGGGAGTTTTACAAGCACTTTTTAAAGAGATACTGTTAGTCTAGAATACTTTCTTGGAGGGTAAAAGAAGTTTTGCCCTCTTGGATCTTGTCATGGGTCAGGCAATAACTGATTCTATTGGAGTGTTATTACCAAAGACGTAAATGAACCCAGTGGATTTTTCAGCTTGCAGTGCCAGCCGTTCCCTCAGCTCAGCCTGCACATACAGCACCACCAGACTGCACCAGGAACTGCAGCCACCGAAGTCCTTCTGCTCACCTGTCCTTGCGTTAGCACCATGATCCGGTCACAGCCCAGTACCGTATGCAGGCGATGAGCGATTGTTAACATAGTGCAGTCTGCAAACGCCTCTCTGATGGTCTCCTGAATCAGTAAGTCTGTCTCTGTGTCCATAGCAGCTGTTGCTTCATCCAGTATCAAAATCTGAAAGCAGCACAGAATCCCGGCTCTTACCCACAGTAACTCCCTCCCTGGACATACAAATACATAGAGTGGGCAAACTTACTGTGACCAAGAGTTGCCACAACTGGCAATTGCTACAGAGCCGTGGTCACAAAGGCAGCTTTCACAAGCACCTTTACGGTTTTCTTTAGGCAGTCGCTTCCAACAGTTACCCTATGGATCACACTTGCACTTTATAGTGGCAGCCTACAGCCACGAGATGTTTGGCACCTGACCTGGGCGTCTAGGGTCCCACTGCTCTCAGTTTTACATTCAGCAGCTCAATCTCAAACACAAGTTTCAGGGGTAAACTAATCTGACACGTTCTTGGTGGTAACAGTTCCCTCTGCAACGAGTCAATACTGACCATGCTTACCAGCTTTCTTATGCTGGAAAGAATTACCATTCCTCTCAGACTCAATTATAAACTGGTTTGGGGCAGTCTCTTGTCAAAGCTGAGCTAGACTTGCTCTGTGCAGGTACTGCAGAGAGAGCAGTAACTCCTGCTGAGTAGTCTTGGCTTGAAAACAGATGCAGAGGGAACCTTAAAATATGCTCAAGAAAAAAAGAATGTTAAAATCAGAATCCTGGTCAATCTCAAACCAAATGTCCTTTCTCACTGTAATTATTTGTCTTCCGTTCCTTCAAACCCCCTAGCTTCCCTGGCACAGCGTGGCCCCAAATTCCACTTGGAGACTACCTTTTAGTGGAACACCATGGAGGAGGAAAGCGCTTGGCTGACATTTACAAAAAGGTGGAAGGAGGAAAGAATCTGATGCTCACTAGTAACAGGACACTGAATAAATGCTCAGGCCAGCCCAACACACTATTATTAACAGCAGCAAGCAATACCTTTCTGCAGCTGGCTACGGCTGCCTTTCTAGCTGTTCTAACCCTGCACCATCAGTGGGTTGCAATAACTGTTGGTGTGATTCCCCTGGCAGATAGAATGAATCTGGCACAAAAAGGCTTGCTCAATGCTACCCGTTTGCTAAGTGGAGCTGTCTCTGTCATCACTGTGCTCACCTTGCAGCGACGCAGTAGAGCTCTAGCTATGCACAGCAACTGTCTCTCTCCAACTGAAAAGTTTTCCCCATTTTCCATTACTTCTGAGTCAAGTTTCATAGGCAGCTGGGCAACCTGTGTGAGAAAGAGGAAAAAAAATCTAGAGCATCCCACAGACTTTTTCTGTCTCCACAGCGTAAGACAATCAGTTACTTCTCCTGCAAATCCAGTTTTGCCCATATTCCAAAACATCACTTTGCTGACCTCCTCTCCCTCTCTCTGTTGGCGAAATTAGTAATGAGCAACTAATGTTAAAACAACAATATGACATCAGAGCTGCTCAGTCCAGTGGAAATGTCCGTGACAGCGGCAGCACCTGAAAACACTACTAGCTGCTAAGCTAAAGGAGCTGTATCCTCTCAGTAAGCAACTTTAGAACAACTTAAGAACAGAACATTTGATTTCTAGAAAGAAGTGTGCCACATACAAACCTGTATCAGCACGAGTAGACCTCCTGACAGCCTTTCTCACCAAGAGAAGAGAGTGAACCTACTCCCTGCAGAAGTTTCTGCAGCATGTATGCCACAGCCACACGCAGCCCCGTGCCACTGGCGTACAAGAAAAGAACCTGGAAGCATCTTGGCAGTGAGACCCATTGCAGAGGAGCCCCTCAAAAGGCGGATTTTAAGTTCAGTATCACCATGCATGTGTGACATTTACACTCACAAACGTAAATGCAGAACGCACACCTAAGGCGCACACAGAAAAATATCACATCAAATACTTTTAACACCCTACGCGTTCCCTGTGGCAACGCAACACTCTGCTATGCTATATACTGAAAATGTAAGCATCTGAAATGTGGCACAGCCTCAAAAAATTCAGTCTCTTGACTAGAAATAAAGCGTAGCCAATAAGGAAAAAAAATCCAAAGAAAAAGCTTTATTTAAAGGCCTCTGAAGCAGCCATTGACACATCATGTAGGTGTGAAAGCCAAAAGACAAACATGTATCTCACAGAGCACATAATACTTACACACTCCTTCATATGAGTCCTTTCCAAAGCATCCCAGATTTGTTCCTCACTGTACTGATTGAAAGGATCCAAGTTTGATCTGGAGGGGGAAGCAGAAGACATAACCAGAACTTTTACTCAGCAATGGATGGCGAAACAGCAGTGTGCTAATTCATCTGGGTGCGTGATTCTGTCTCGCCTTCCACTGACAGAACTGCCTTGCCAAGGAAATCGAATGCTCCCGGCACACTAGGGTTGGAGCACCTGAAGAACAAAAAGAGTAGAGATGGAAGAGAAGGGTACACAAACTAAGCGGAGAGCAAGACCTTTACAGAAGACCTTTACATCCAGTTCTGCACTGGGAAACCATTTAGCTGTACTTATATTTCTGGGTTTCAAAACCAGAGGACGGAATATAGGATGCCTGAGAACTAACACCTCCCCAGGCACCTCTTTGAGCTCAAGCATAAGCTGGTCGTTCTCTCTCTTTCTTGCCGCCCTCTGATCTCACTGACCTCACAGTGCCGCTGAACAGCACGGGTTCCTGAGGAATGATGGAGAGTTTGCTGCGAAGGTCTGCCAAACCAATGTCATTTATTTTCACGCCATCAATTTTAATGCAGCCTCCAGACAGTTCAACCAGACGAAAGAGTGCCATTCCAAGGGAAGACTTCCCTAAAAATGAGACAGAAAAAACAATACTAGCATTTCTACAGTCAGCAGCTTTGAGATAAGAATGCATTTAAAAGGTGCCCGAATGTAAGAAAAGTGTTTTAAAGTACAACAAAGTCCTAGCAAACAATACTGGCAAGCGCTGAAATTTAGTACTTCTAAGCAATTGTAGGGGCAGCATCTGGTCCCAAAGAAGGCACGCCTGCAGTGACACCCCACCCCTGCTGCCAACACCTTGCCACATAAAACCGATACAGCAATACTAATCGCTTATTTAGAAACTACGCTTTGGAGCTGGTTTAAACCATTTCACAAAAGGGGTTTGGATTCTTCACATTACAGATTCCTGAGATAGCTTAGAGCCAAGCTTGGCTGCAGCATCAGTACAGATGAGCGCGCGGTAGGCAGAGTTCTGTGCGGATGGGCAGCCTGGGCTGCCACAGCTGCGAGCGCTCTGGCTCCAGCGTAGCAGGACAGCCCGCTGCCTGAAATGAAAACTTGTTTTCATTATTGTTTACAGGGATCCTACTCATACATGCACATGAACAGAATCTGCCACAGACCACTGCGCCCCAGTGCCGCTAAGGCTGTAGTCAGACCCAGAGAATGCAGAGAACCAACACCACTACCCCACTCTCTTCCACTCCTCTTCTGTCAAAGATGTAATTTAACTCTGCTTGGTGTTTTTCCTTACCTGAGCCTGTTCTTCCCACAATGCCAATCTTTTCCTTCGGTTTGATAGTAAAGGACACTTTTTTAAGTACTAGAGGAAGGTTCTCTCGGTACCGCATCTCTGCATTTTCAAAAACAACTTCACCTTCCTGTGGCCAGTCCAGAGGAGGAGTTTTATTCTTAATTCGAGCAGGAGCTTCCAGGGAAAGCGTCTTTAAAACAAAAACAGAAGTTCAGTTTCCAGTAAACGAAACACCAGAAAGGCAAATTACCAGTTGCAGCTTTCAGGAGCAGCTCTTCCCTGCAGACTTAGCTCCTGCTAGTCTGCAGCGGTTTTATGATGAGCCATGTGGCTGGGTGAGGGCTCAGAGGTTTGCTACGTGACCTCGACCCCACTGCTGCACCCCTCCTGTTGCCTCGATAATGACATTGGTCCTTCTACACAACAGCGGTTTTCATCAACAGAATTCAAAATATATTCTAGGCTTATTTGTGAGCACGATCCTATGCAGTTTTGTGACACTCCAAACACTGGGTATTTCTGGATGCAAAATCTACTGTATTTCTATCTCATTTGCTAAGCCATGCCAATGTCACCTCTGCTCATTCTGACACAGAAAAGAGCGCTCAGGTGACACACTGCACAAATGCTACTCTCCTCCTCCTCTTCCTCATTCGCCCCTTCTGTTAACCCACAGAGCCAGCTGGCCCCTTCCCGCTTGCTCACTTCACTGTTTCACTCTGCCCCTTAATGGGTCCACGGCAGTTTGCAGATTAAGCAGAAATGCAGAACCTCTGAAAAGCAAAGGTGCGCCTTTACAGTGTGAAAGAACTGAGACAAGGGCACTTCCCCGCATTTGGCACCAGTAGCCTCAAAGACTGTCAGAAACCCTGTCATGGGGTTCATCTCGGGTAACTTTAAATACAAAGGATCTCCAACTGGACCAGGTCCCATCAGCTCCTCTGCAGTCAGAACAGAGAAGCGAGCGTTCCTGCAGTGCGACGGTTCCCATCCTAACACTGAGAACATGTGATGAACTGTCCTCTGGGGAGAGCTCTCTCCTACACGGACTAGAGAGAGATCCCAGGGACTGCGTCAGTTGTGGACATCCGCAACATCTAGTTAGAGGCAGATTAATTGTACCCCAGGGGTCTGAGGAGAACAGCAACCTTCTACAGCAGCGCTCCAGCTCTTTCAGCCCGGCGCTCCAAACAGCGGCCTCGCAATCGCCCTGACAGCACCCAGGCTGGGACCCGGTACAACCCAGAACCTGTGCACCCACCACCGCTTCGGGTTCTAGTTTACAGTTTCCTAATAAAGTGGCTGTCTAGAGATCCAAGTGAGAAAAGTAATAGATAGTGATGTGACAGGAACTTATTTAGAAAAAAAACACTGTAACAGTAACTTAAAAAACCAACCAAAACAACAACTACAGGTTTTGCCACTGAAGTGATAAACCCAGCCCAGCGAGACACCAGGCATTACCTAGCACAGCTCTCAGCTCGTGTGGCCACCAAGTCTTCCATACACAGCAGTTTTCTACTTAGATGTCACAGGAGGACGGGGGCAGTGAGCAGTTTTAATTATTTATTTTTTTTCTTCAGGCGTAGAAAAGTCCTGTAAATATCAACTACTACATGGCCTGGATTTACCAAATATATACAAAAGTCTCTCCAGAGTTCAGAGGGAATATGTATTAAGTGAGAAAGCCTTTCCACCTCCAAGGCCAGACCCAGTAGAAGGCTTTCTCCTGGCCACACTTTCCCCATTGACTTTCACCCAGTGCTGCACATGCAGACCCTAATTGTGAAGAAAGGGTTAGGGATAATCAGAGCAATCAGGGCCGCCTGCGAAGCGTTTAGCCTGGCACGTTTCTCACACTTGCAGTAAGAGCAATTGACTGACTTTTTAAGCATACAGAAATATTAAGATAGCTGTGGAAAACAAAGTAGACTTATTAGGATGAAGCAGAATTACACATAGGTAAAGTAACAAACAGTTGACTTCCATTAGGTTTGGAATGAAGGATGCCAGAACAACACCCTTGTACTGCAAATCATTGCATTTGATTCCCAGGTACCCCTCTCACACACTCTACTCTCCACTGAGAAAGTCAGCAAACTTTCCATGCCCTTCAGTGAGGAGAGGCAAGCAGTGCCTGTCAGCTTAGGGACCTGCCAGCTCTTGTGCCACTCATCCTATCAAGCTTAGATAAATGCTTCAGAAAACAAATTCACTCTGCAATACTCCAGTACGTGCCCTGGTCATACACATACATTCTGTACAAGCAGACTATGCCTGACTTCTTCTGCCTTGAAAATAATAAGCAACAAGAAATTTGAGCAGCAGCAGTGGAATGTATTGCTGTCCTACCTTGATATAGTGATCAATCCTCTCCACGGAGGTGAAGCGAGCTTCTGTCTCTGAAGCAAGTCTGACTGTAAACTGGAACAACCCTGTTAACTGGAGTGATGGGAGAAAACAAAGACACATTTAGAGCTGTGATTTGTTTTGGGCCCCTTACCACAAAAAAAAAAAAAGACCTTGAGGGGCTGAAGTGGGTCCAGAGATGGGCAATGGAGCTGGTGAGGGGTCTGGAGCACAGGTCTTGTGAGGAGCAGCTGAGGGAGCTGGGGGTGTCCAGCCTGGAGGAGGCTGAGGGGAGACCACCTCCTTGCTCTCTACAGCTCCCTGAAAGGAGGGGGTAGCCGGGGGGGTCAGTCTCTTCTCCTGAAGAACAGGCGATGGGACAAGAGGAAACGGCCTCAAGTTGCACCAGGGAGGGTTAGGATGAAGATTTGGGGAAATTTCTGCACAGAAAAGGTTATCGAGCCTTGGAACAGGCTGCCCATGCAAGTGGTTGAGTCCCCGTCCCTGGAGGTGTTTAAAGCCATGTAGATGTGGTGCTGAAGGACACGGGTGGACTTGGGAGTGTCAGGTTAATGGTTGGACTTGATCTTAAAGGCCTTTTCCAACATAAATGATTCTATGGTACTTGATACAAGTACTCTTGGCATTGTGTGCCTTATAGCTAAGGTGCCCGAGTTAAATTTACTTACTTAAAGCTTATTTTAGCTATTAGTTAATTTTAAAATAACCATAATTTATTAATCACTTGGAAAGCCAACAGTTTAGAAAGGCTTCCCACGTGCAACAGCTTTAATTATTACCCGCCTAAGTGTCGATTTTCCCCTTGCTGCCACCAGGAGGCAGAGAAAGCCAAGCAGCCGCTCCAGCAGCCCGAGCTCTGAGCCCAGGTCTCACCCAGCCCCAGGCACTGCCATGCTGGGCACTGCCAGCTGCAAAACCTGCGCACAAGGCATCGGGACATCCCTTTGGAAGATGCCTGATGGACCATCCATCCTATTTCTGAAATATCCAGGAATAGTGCAATATAAAGCATACAAAGAGCCTCAAACAGCTTCCATTTCCTCCATCAATTGTTCCTTCATCCGTCATCTATTTTTCCATCTAAACACCAAGAGGAACTTTCTGACCGCGAGGGTGGCAGAGCCCTGGGCCGGGCTGCCCAGAGAGGTGGTGAAGCCTCATCTCTAGAGACATTCCAAACCTGTCTGAGTGAGTTCCTGTGCAACCTGCTCTGGGTGGACTTGCTTTGGCAGGGAAGTTGGACCAGATGATCTCCTGAGGTCCCTTCCAACCCCATATAATTCTGTGATTCTTTCATTTTAAAAAGGCAGCTCACCAAAACAATAGCCTGAAGCACCTAGTTCCTCATCACTTGTAATTCGGCTGCCAGCAAAAGGTCGGGACTCTAAGCTGCTTCCCCTCCCTTACCAAGAGGGGTAACAGTATCTTTTTCCGTTCCAGTGTGTTTAGGAAAGTTTTCAGCGTGTGTTACTTTTACTTACCAGCAATAACTGCCTTATATGAGAAATTCAGTATCACAGAATAGGAACCTACTCACCTGCACAGCATACGAGATGGCCAGCCCAGCATAGGCAGGGGGAATCTGGCCGTGCATTAGGACGATCATGAGGCCGGTGGTTGTGATCAGCGCGATGCTGATGACGTCCAGCCGCACGGCTAGCCAGCGCATGGCACAGCTGAACAGGTAAAACGGTGCCTGATTGTCATCCAGCAGCTCCTGGTACCTGGAGCAAATATGGGAAAGGTTGGTAGAGCTCCACAGGGCTGATGTTCTACGAGTGTCAGAGCTACTGAAACCCCTCTTCCAGCATCAGCACTGAGGGTGCTAAGGCTAGTACGTCACTGGCAAGGTCCCAAACTAGGACACAAAGTCAGGGTTTACAGACTTTCCCCCATGATGTCAGGTATCTACTTAGCTCAAACAGTCGTAAGTCCAATTACCAAGTTTCTGTGCACAACAATGAATGATACTGGGGGTGAATAATAATTCAGGGAAATTACACACCTTTTCACCACAACTTCACCCACGCAAGACCTGCCAGAGGATGCTCGATGGCTACAAATTACTCAACGGGTAGCAGCAGCAGCGCTTCACCATACACACAAAATACGTGCTCTTTTGTACACAAGCATAAAAGTGAAGTTACGCTAAGTCTTGACAGGACTGCCAACACTAATTAAAACATATCAATAACCATTTGATTTACAATCATGACACTGCAAGGCTGGGAGAGTATATTTACGGGGAGACACCTGAGAGATCCACAAAGCCAGTACCTAGATGTTCAGTTTTACACCCAACACTGTTGCACTGCGTGTGCAGCACCTCAGTGCTCCAGCACCAGCCAGGGCAAGGGACTGCTCTTTTCACTCCGTCACCTTTCCTCTAAGCTGGTGTGGCAGTGTCTTTCCAGAGCCTCCGTGGCAATTTTCCCTGTGCTCCCACACTTGTTTGTCTCATGCCCTTGCACCTGCAAAACCCTGATAACGGTTACGGCAGGTTCTCACGGGAAGCAACTACCATTCACATGAGGAGTGTCCCAATTTTCCTCACTAATGTTTGTTTTGCAGATTTTAGTTCATGTATCTACTAAAGAACAACCGTTGTGCATTATTATTGTGCATAACACGGTGGCTGACACCTGAATCCTTGATAAATGCTATCCAATTACACACGTGAGGAGATGAACAGCTCCTGGATATGCACACCGAGGTTTGGCTAATGCTCATGTTATTACAAACAGAAAGAACCGATAGAAAGTATGAGCAGGACCTGATGAAAAGTCTATACTACTAGGGAAAAAGCATGGCCAAAAAGTTGCTCTATCATTGCAATGCTGATACCACTGCCACCTGCTGCACTGCAGAGGACTCCAGAGGAGGGCATTCAGCTGGGACCCCGTCGCTGTTCTTCCCTCACTGCCTACTGAGGAGCTTTCCCTTTCCTTTCTCCTTCTCCCTCATATGTTCCCCCCAGAAGTAACTTTCTCTCTTAGAGCCAATGTACACCATCGGCTGTAGACCCCGTTAATAAATCTTCCAGAATATAAACCTATTGCACCCTGCTTTGTGCTCCAGCACTGCCAGATGGATATCCAGACTGACCTGTGCAGAAATTCCTGCCCTTTGTGGTAGGCATGGATTGTGGAGAGACCCTGTATGCTAGACGTAATGTGAGACAGGAAGGGAGACTGCGTGATGTTGTCCAGACGCTTGAGCTCTCGAATAAAAACTCTGGAAGGAAAGAAGTACTTCTGAGTGACATGTCCAACCACCACACTGACACATACGTACTTGAAGAATCTTATGTCCTTAACAGCACGTCAAAGGATGTCTACTCTTAGTCAAAGCAGCTGAAGCACTTACCTAGATACAACGTGCAGAACTGTGAAGAGGACAATGAGGGGCCCGACTGCCACCAGGAACCAGGGAAAAACCCCAGAAATGACCCCCACGCAGAAGAACACAAGGATGACATTCTGGATGAACATTTCTGCTTGAAACGGCAAACGAACGTCAACTGGAAAAGATGGAGGGAAAAGAGGAAAATCTTGAGTACAGAAACCCCAACCAACCTACGAAGAGCAATTCAGCCCAGCTGTACACCATTGTTGACAAGGACAGTGACTTCTCGTGGCTGATTCAAATTAAAATGGTACATTTTCATTAGAGGTTCTCTCATCTTCCCAGATGCTAATAGTCTTTCCAATTGTTCTTTTTTGCAGAAATAGCACTGGTGCAACTCTGGCTTAATTACCACCTTTGCTGCATGTCAGCTTCCCCCTGCACTGGCTGCTAAGAGTCCATGTGCAGGTAACAAAAGAACCTCCCCATTTTCTTCATTATAAGCAAACGGACAGACTTGAGGTATCAGCTGCCTTCTAGAATCATAATCCAACTCCTGCTTTGTCTATTACAAGCACACGTTTGGTAACGGATGCAGGGTACAATCACCCCAACAACAAGAGGCTGGAGACTATCAAGGAGTTAACCGAAAGGTCTGAATGCTGGATCTACAGCGCACGCAGTGAGACATACCTTCATCCATGTCTTTGGAAAACCTGTTGAGAATCCGCCCCGTGGGTGTAGTATCAAAGAACTTCATGGGGCTGCGTAGAATCCTTCGAAAGAGCTCGTCATGGAGCCTTGAGGATGCTCTGAGAGTTCCCTGGCAAATGCAGAAAACATTGCAGCGTTATGAAAGGGTGTTTGCCCTCCTGTCACTGCTCCTCCCCTGGACCCCAAAACATCCTGCTTATTTTCTTTCTCCAACCATAAGGTTTTTTTTTCCTGTATTCTGTGCTTCCAACCAGTGGAAGGAAGCTATTAATATGAAAAAGAAGTTTAGCAGAAAACACGGTGCAGCCCCGAGAGATGACTTATGGAAACCTCACAATCTGTGATATGACTTCCTCTGGTTCAAAACCTCTCTTGGGAGGTGACCAGAAGAACCACGGTGAAAGCATCATGCAGGGGTGGGGTAAGAGAAACAACAACATCGGCACACACCTTTACAAAGACAACACCTCGAACAGCTTTCAGGAGCAACATAACTGCCATCGACAGTGCATAGATGCCAGCGTAGTAATGCATGTGAGGGTTATCTTTCATGCTGTTGCTTATGACAGTGTCGTTTCCCAAAGTCACAGTGGTGTTCTGCAGAAAATTCAAGGTTGCAGCAAATAGTTAAGACAAGGATTAAGAGCATACACATTACACGTGATAGAATTTAATTGCCCTCTGTCCCCTACCACCATATTTGATATTTCTTCTTTAAGTAAAGCACTACAATGATCCTTGGATACTTCAGAACGTCCCCCCTCGCAGAGATACTGCACAGGCTGATTTGTAGCCCTTGGCCTATTTCCTACAATATCTCTGAAAATACTACAACGATACCTACTTAATTTGATCCCTAATCTCTCATTTCATGCTTGTGTTCACGCTCAGCTTAATTTCATGCTTATCTTGTGTTCTTCAGAACAACGCCACGTACCACCCCTCTGTTACGCTGCAACATCCACCTTGTACAAATTGTACATCGTCTTCCCATCACACACAGTTGTCGCTTTCTGCCAGCAGGCAGTGATTTCTTTACTGTCACACTGTCTAACATTCTCATTCTCTTTTTAATTCTTTTTTAATCTTTAAGTATGTTTAAGGACCTTACAGCTTATTTTAAATTGTTGGCCGTCTGCACTTCATTATTTCCTCTCTGAGGTTAGTAGTATGCTCACCCTGCCCCAAAAGAAGCCTTCAAACAACCTTGCAGTTATATTTGAATCTTTAAATGCAGTAAGACTTGCAATCAAAGCCCCTAGGGTGGGAAAACTCCCAAACCATCAGCTGAGGTCACCACAGTCTTCAAAGCAACTCCCAAAAGTCATTTTAATTAAAGCCGTATACTTCGACAACGTTATCATGTGAGATGTAAGGTCACGTTCAAACAAAAACCAGCACTAAAATTAATAATTCCTCCTGCAGCTCCTTGTCTCCCTTCAGATTTTCACATCCTTTTCTTAGACAGGGAACAAGAGGGCAGCATAAAACCACCTGAGCTAGTACACCTTTCTGACTAGCAGAGCGCTCTGGTTCTTGGGGATGAACTCTCCAGTGAGATCACCTCCTGGGGAGCCTTACAACTGGCTTGAAGGAGGAAGCACCCTTTGGTCTTATAGGACAGCTTGGGATCAGCCCGGGAGAGCACTCCCCCTGTCTGAGAGAGACACAAGAGAGCAGAAAAGCGATTTATCTTACTCCGCTGCCTTGCTTGATCCAGAAACTCAGCCACCAGTTGCTAAAAGCTGTACTGCCCACATTCAGCACAAACAGTGCCATGATGACGAGGAATGCAAAGGGGCCTCCTGCCGCCTGAATGTAGATTCCGTAAACAGACCAGGGGACAGAGCCTTTGCCTTTCTCTTCCAACTGGACCAACTGTCCTGTGAAACAAAAGAGGAGGGAGTGAGGAGAAGAAAGCTCATCCATGGAACGTCTGTAAGTTTGCGAACGTACACAAAACTACAGTTGTTTTCAAACCGCACCAAGTACTTTCAGAAACACAGACATTACTTAATGTGTAGAACTCAGTGGTTCAAGCAGTTTTTCAAAAAGTCACATTTTCCTCTGCAGAATCATCCACATCATGGAATGTCTGAAAAAGCATCATCAGCATAGACTTAAATACTAGGCTGGTACCAGCTTCACTATGACTTTTTAAACCCTGCTGAAGTTCAGAGTTAACATTAAACAGAGAGAACCACACAACGGAGCTCACTTCATCGGTAAATGCTGTGTCCTGCCCAAGTATTTGTATTGCCCTCTTGGGACAGGATGGAGGGGTGCTGCGGGAGACGGGGTGCTGCAAGCTCCCTGGTGCTTATGGCATCTGACCAGCAGCAGCATGATTGAATCTAAACACATTGTGCAGACACTCACATTTAATGAATTAATGTCCTTTGCATACTGCCTGTGTTCTATCAACCACGCTGAGTGACCAGGACTTGAGACAGCTTTCAAAAGCCAAGAGGCACATTCATAATACACTTTGAAGTGATATGTTTTGGGCTTATTGGTGTATAAAGTAATTACAGCCGGAATTCTGATTACACAGTTACCTTCTTCCTTCTTTACAACTTTCTCCTTCTTCACAGACCCTGTTTTGGTGCTTTTATCCTGGGGTCTTTTCAGTGAACTATTTGTGTTCTTCTTTATGTTAATCTGCAGGAAGACAATGACACTAAGCACACAAGACTAATCCCATTTGACATTTTCATATCTGAACCCAAAGTTTTTATAAGCTGCCTTCTGAGACAAAGACTTTCACTAGCTGAGCATTCTACCCCTCTGCTCTGCGCTTGTGAGACCCCACCTGGAGCACCGTGTCCAGCTCTGGAGTCCTCAACTCAGAAAGGACATGGACCTGGTGGAAGGGGTCCAGCAGAGGGCCACCAAGATGCTCCGAGGGCTGGAGCCCCTCTGCTGTGAGGACAGGCTGAGGGAGCTGGGGCTGTTCAGCCTGGAGAAGAGAAGGCTCGGGGGAGATCTTGGAGCAGCCTTCCAGGATCTGAAGGGGCTACAGGAGAGGTGGGGAGGGACTCTTGGTTGGGGAGTGGAGGGGTGATGGTTTTAAATGGAAAGAGGAGAGATTTAGATGAGATACTAGAAAGAACTTCTTTGCTGTGAGGGTGGCGAGACCCTGGCCCAGGTTGCCCAGAGAAGCTGTGGCTGCCCCATCCAAGGGTTCAAGGCCAGGCTGGACAGGGCTTGGAGCAACCTGGTGTCTCTGCCCAGGGCAGGGGGTTGGAACTGGATGGTCTTTAAGGCCCCTTCCAACTTCTGACCATTCTGTGACTCAATACATAAACTTCGTTATTATTACAGATGACCAACTCTGGTGGATTACATTCTCCTCCTTTATTAATCTGAAGTGCTACCAATTTGTACTGGTAGTGCGTAGGGTTGACTTCCAGGATCATAAATGGTTGAGGAATGAGATGCCTGCTACTGAGAAAAACATGCAACTCCCCTGTGCCTTGTAAAAACAGCTCACTATTTGATTTAGAGGCTTTCTCCCTTGCAAACACCGTAGTACTTCAGTTAGGAAAGCTCTCATGAAATGCCTCTAAACATGAAATCTGCTTAATTTGGTCTCCCAGAAAGCAAATGTTCCAACTGCAAACTGCACACACAATTACTGTTCTAAACCCGACCATCTGCCAAAAATGGGAGTTCTACCTGTTCAGAGACAGCCCACATCAACTGACAGCCCACCCCCGCACCTTCAGGGTCATTTTCCCACAGTTCATGTGAGAAGAGATGTCTCACACAAGCCAAACCACACAGAATCTAACTTTACCATCCATTTCTTCTTATCCCATAGGGAATGCAAAATAATGCTTCTTCCATGAGCCAGTGAGGGCCAGGTAGGCACGCAGGCTGGAGGACATCCACTGACTGCCTGTTAGAATGGCAGGGCTGCAATCCTCCTGCCCCAGAGAGGACACGCAGGGCTACACACTATGCTCTTTCGCTTCCTTCACTAACATCTCCCATGAGAACACTTCACCACGCACCTTCTCTATCTACCTATTTATCGCACAATCCCACCTCTCCAGAAACCCTTTTTTCATGTGTGTCTCTGCAACTTTTGAATGAGGAGCCTCTTGTGTCTTAAAAATAAACTGCTGAGGTGCTGTTTAATCACTTCTTAGTAAGAGAAAATGCACACAAAACTTAAAGAAGTAAATCATCATCAAATAAAAAGCATCAAATTTGCTTAAACTCCAAAGAATAATTTCAGGAAGCAAACAGGAGAAGGGTAAGAAAATTAAATTCCTGAGAACTTAAATGCACACCCTAATGAATGCTTCTCGTTATGTTCCAGATTTACATTTTTCCACTGACTAAAATACTCGAGCACAAACCCAGCTTTGAATTTACAGCAATTGTTTCAGCATCAAGCAACATTTTTTTTTTCTCCTCGAAACCCACCAAAACAAAGCATTCTCAGCTACATTTCCAGAATGCTGCCACATCTAACCTTCAACGAGTTGTGTCGCTTTTGCTGTGCCTCAGTCGCACCCTGTGTGAAAAGGTAACATGCTGGCAACAACTTTTTCCCACAAAGCTGGGTCCAGGTCTGTGCTAATTAGGAGGTAAATCGAGAACTGAGGTGCCCAGTAAAGGAAACAACGAGAACTCTGCTCTGAGCATCACCAGAGGAGATGCACGTTACTTTCCTGTGCAACTCGTGAGCTCGTTGGAAGAGCCCTCTCTGCAACACATCCCCCCAACACAAACCATGACTGCAAACAAAAGGTGCTTATGAAGCACTGCCTGTTGGACAGGAAACCTGTCGCTCTGATCCACGCACGAACACCTGGAGCCATTTCCCATCTTCCAACTACATCACTTGGTTCATGAGTGAAGTCAACACTCAGAGCGCTTTTAAATAAACCAAGTACCTCAATGTGTGGCGTTTCTCCCAGCTGCAGGTTATTGAAAATAGCTGCATAGTCCCCGTTTAAATTCATCAGTTCCTCATGACTTCCTCGCTCGGTGATGCAGCCTTCCTTCATGAAGATCACTTCATCACAGTCAACAAGATACTGCAGAAAAGGGCAGTAAGGGCTGTTACCAACGGCAGGCCTCCGCTCTGGATGTAAACACCAGCTAACTACCAGTTAATTACTGAGCTTCCTACTGCAAGAGAAAATTGTTGGTCGCCAAGCTGACAGTGGTAAGGATGGGATAGCATGAAGCAGTTAACCACTTGAAGGTTCTCTCCCGTGTCAGACTGTGTGCTCCTCTACCAACTGAGACAGAGCCGGGGCTGCTTCAAGCGACGTCCTTATAACCCCCAAGAAACCGGCAAACTTACAGCAAACTTTCACTGTCCTGAGATGACTCAATACCTAACGTGAGGAAGGGTGTCCCCACCCAAACGGCCACCGAGGAGCTCAGGCCTGCGCAGGAGCGTTTTGCAGATGCTACAAAGTTTAACACACGTGTGCAACAGGGCTGTCGGGTCACCCTCAGGAACATGTCAGCTCCGGTGGAGTTCGCCTTAGGCAGGTAGAATCATGAGAATCTTTTGTGTATAAATAACAGGAGAGTCTCCCTGGTAAGGTGTGCTAGATTGTGGATTTCCACCTAGCACTCGGTGTCGAATAAAGCATTATCTCCCCTCTAAACTGTTCGTGGGTTTGAGAGCTTTTGTTTCAGGCAACAGAACGAGTCTCTGTCACGACATCCAATAACCAGCAGCACTCCTACACAGTCTTTTCCAGTAATGTATAGACATTTACACACAACATACCTCTTCCCACAGAACGTATCCGATTTTTAAAGGTCCTGCATTGGTGAGAGGACCATGATTACTCTGACTCTCCACAAATACAAAGTGTTTACCTTCTATCAAAAACAACCTGTTCTGGAAGGCACAATTCAGGATACTCCAACTCTGCAAACACTGATATGCCGACTCATTTCTATACACCAAAGACGGGAAAAAAGTATCTCAGAATACATCAATTCTGATTTTCCAACATCAAATCTGAGTGTTTTCTGATGCAATGAACTAGCTTTATAGCAAGTCAGCAAAAGTGTTTTTTAAACAAGGTATTTATTTCTCCGATAAATTTTCTCTATCCCAGACATCCAGCAGCACTGGCATCAAATAATCAGGCTGACTCAGCGTGAATTTGCAAACCTAGTTTGTAAATGCTGACCACGCGTCCTATAGACAGACAGGCACATGCTGCAGCATGTCAGGGCACAAAAATTTCTAGAATGAAGGCAACTGGCTAAACAGCATTTCAAGAAAGTCCAAAAAAAAAAAAAAAGCATGAGAGATGCAGTACCTGAAGTTGATGAGTAATGAAAAGGACAGTCTTTGACTTCAGGTGCTTCCTTATTGCACTGTTAAAAATGTGGTTTCCAACATGAGCATCTAAGGCACTAAGGGGGTCGTCCAGGATGTAAATGCTCCTGTCACTGTACAGGGCTCGAGCCAGACTGATCCTCTGACGCTGTCCTCCACTCAGGTTAGCCCCACGTTCCCCAATCTGCACAGACACACACACACAGCTTTATTTCTACAGCACAGGTATGGGGAGCTCAAGAGGTCACCAGAATGAAGGAGACTATAATGGGGTTTCTATATATACATACAGACACGTTATGTATTGTTTTAATACATGTATATGTACTATAGCTAAGGTATCCACTTTTTTGTGAAATAGGTTCAAATTCAAGGCTAACATGTTTCAAATGTGGCAGTAGCCTTTTGCTAGTTTTTTTGTATTAACGTAGCTATTTTAACGTGAGTTCAAGCAGACCCTGGTAAGGCATCTAAATTTACAACAGAACAAAAACCTCCCAAACCGTCAACACCAGAGACAAAACACGGCACAGCTCTGGGTAGCCTGGGGTCTACATTGATAAGCTCAAGAAGGTGGACGGCTTGGCTTACGTGCATTCCAGAATGATGTTTCCCTCACTGCAGTCTAGTCCAACAAGCCAAATCCATACTTTTCTTCATCTACTAATTAGTTTATTATAAGCAAAGGGCATACCTCTGTCAGGTCCCCGTTTGGAAGGATGGCTAGGTCAGGCCTTAGACAGCAACCATTCAACACCGTATTGTATCTAAAGAACAATTAGATGAGAAGTAAGATCACTGGGGTTTTTCCCCAGGAATCCCCCTACTACAGCATTATCTCATGTCCTACAACAAGGGCAGACATTTCAGCAGCCCAAAACAAAGGATCTGCCTTGGGTTCCCAGGAGAAAACTGAGGATCACAATTAACCACCTACTCCTGAAGTTCTGTGAAGGTGAGGAGGCAACTTCTTTCCCAGGACAGCCAGCACGGGCCACAGGGAAGGTCCCCGCCAGGGAGAGCCAGGTGTGTACACCACAAACAGCAGCTGCTGTGTTTAAAGAGGGTGAGGGCAGGACAGCGAGAGCCAGCACCGCGTCAGTGCTGCCCCAGAGCAGCTGATCCAGCAGAGGACAGACAGGACTCCTGCAGGATGAGCCACCACAGCCACCAGCCAGGGCGACCACGGGCAAGAGGGACAGGCTCTCAGGGGAGACTTAACGGAGGCTTGAAGGCAGACTGAGAAAGGACACGTAGGCTTCAGCTGCGGCTCTCTCTGCACTACACTTCCCCACACTTGGGCCAGGAGACACTCAGCTCTCATGAAAACCAGGCAACAGTTGTGACGAACCTTTCTTCGTCGTATTCCTTGCCAAAAAGGATGTTGTCCCGAAGTGTAGCGTTGAGAATCCAGGCCTGCTGGGCCACATAGGCAAACGTCCCGTTCACTGCGATGCTGCCCTCCAGCAGGGTCATCTGAAATTACAGAGAAACCAAAATTACGCTTTTCCGTGTTCAGAACTTCAGACTTTCTTCTCCAGATTCCAAATGTATGAAACGGGAGGTAGAGAAGAGAAGAGCAGAAGCAGTCAAAAGAGAATTTCTCACCTGTCCTAAAATTGCTGAGATAAGAGAAGTTTTTCCGCTCCCCACACTGCCACAAATCCCAACAAGTTTTCCCTAGACAGAAAATAAAAATAATTATGGTATACTCATTGCTTATATTCTCCATCCCTTTCGGAATTTGGACTACCTTTAATACCTGAGAGGGGACAGATGGACATTAGTGACAGCTGAAAAAGAAGCGTAACAGACAGAAAAAAGCAAAACGGTCAATATTTTAACTCGAAATAATAAAGAGCAAACAGTGTCCTGCAGTGGACTACAACTGGATCAACTTCCCAGGCGAGAGCCAACACATTTTAAGGTCAGCTTTCCTCTGACTGGGCCCGACCCAGCGGCACCCAGCCAGGAGCACCCAGGCCTGCCTGAACAGAGCGCACCACGATGCGTTGGACATGATGAGGGAAGGACGGAAAAGAAACTGCCCAAAGACACTCTGAACTGTCCAAGCTCCAGAAGAATTTGGAGTGTGTCAAGGAAAAGTCATGGCCTAGAAGATGCAGTTTGCTAAGGAACACGTTCCAAGAAAAAGCCAGAATCAAGTCTCTTTGAAGCATTCCTCTGCCATAAAATGGATGGGCTGACACCCACATTAAACAGTGGATTCATCAAAACTATTTTTGTTCCTTTTGTAAAAAAAGGTAAAGTGGACAGAAAGTCTGCAGCCGCCTGTGCACCACGTTGCTGGCTTCCCGCATTTACAGACTTCCAGTAGTAAATGGGCCTTCACATTTTCAATTAACTGGGTGCTCTTTTTTCAGGGCTATTTTTTAAACTACACGCAACCTTCTCAGAAGTTTTAGATGCAGCAGTTTAATCATTTAAAATAGCTTAACTATTGCTTTACTTGTGACTACAGGAGACAATTTAACCGTAAATATCCTGATGAATGCAGGGATCCCATTACTACGGCATCCAAGTGCCAGACCGCAAAGCTTTTGTATCTGTAGAAGATGTCACGTATGAAGTTCAACGCTTGGACATTTTACAGGCTTTCACCCGTCTCGTAACGAGGACTCCAACTGTACCTGAATTCTTGAAAACCCGTGTGTCTTTCTGCTGTGCAAGATTTGTCAAGGAAGAAAATTGCACCATCTTCAGCGAAAAGCACTGCCAGGCTCCGTGAGAGCACGCAGACACCAGCACTGCTGAGCCAGAGCGCAGCCGTAACCCGGCCAGGCACCCAGCGGCTGCAGGAACACACCACCCACCAGCTGCCCACCCGCACCCCGGAGCCCTGCCGACTCCTCAGGCTCAATGGCTCACATGAGAGCACGTGGGTAGAACGTCGGATGTGAAAGCGGCACAGCCTTCAGGCGTCTCCCGGGCTGTCTGCATAGATCTCATTAGCCAAAATGGCTCAGCTGCCTACACCAAGGTCAGACACCGCAGCTGCCACGGATACGGCAGGAGAGCACGAAAGCAACACGCTCCACTTCATGCAAACATACACAGCGCTCTACTCCAAGGGACAGCTGAAAATGGGGCCTTTTGAAAGCTCAGATTTCCTCCTTTCCCCTCTTACCTTTTCTATCTCAAAGTCGATGTTGTAGAGAGTCCTCTGAAGCCGAAGGTTAACCAGATGGATGATTTTGTTCTCCTCTTCAGGGCTAGGATGGTCATCACTGTCCACCAGAAGATGGCCCTTCTGCTCTGCCAGCACAGCTTGCTGTCCCTCATTCTCTAGCTTCATTTTCTCTTTCTTGCCCTTGGTGACTTTCTTGTCTTTTTTCACTTTGGGGGTCAACTTTGGTGAGCTCTGGACGCTGGCGTGGGAGAAGTCCCAAGCCAAGGTAGCATTTTTCACCTCTATCGCGGTGTGAGGATTGGCTGGTTTTTTCTTTATCATATGAACCTCTTCCATTAGAAATAAACTCTGATAGGAGTTGTGAGAGAGGTGTAAAGATGAGACACCTGATCAAGACTGGGAGACAAGCCTATGGCACACTCACGCAGCAAAACACATCAGGCTATACAGTAGGAGGAAGCTGAAGAGCAAAAGGTAGCTCATTAGTGTCAACTAACTCCAGGCGTGCAAAGTGGCCAGGGCATTCCTGGATGTGGTGGAAGCACGTGGATACACTAAGACTTCTGCAGAACTGCAATACTTTGCATGCAATGTTACTTATTCTTCCAAGCGTTAGAAAACGCAGCTCTGTCATTTCCAGCTTTAAAACACTGAAGCAGAACATATGGGAATCCCCGGAGGGGCTCACAGCCAGGCTGGTCTGGTGGGAGGTGTCCCTGCCCAGGGCAGGGGGTGGGACTGGATGATCCTTAAGGTCCCTTCCAACCCAAACCATTCTATGCCCCTATGGAAGGAGCAGCCACTATGAAGGAACACAACTACCTCATCCTGTACACCAGCTCATTATGGAAGGAGAAGGAATGACTTTTAACTTCAGCCTTTCCCCTTCAACTTTTCTGCTGGGAGAAAGCCATCTCGCACAAATTGAGCTGACCTATCTTGGGCTGCTTGACAATAAGAAGCCATGAAGTCCCTTGTATCACATCTTCCACCACATCCATCAGTACTTACAGTCAACACAGATCAAGAAGACGTTTTTCATACAGTTTAATTACAAGATAAAAGGTTTTCAACTTACATAGTTTATATTTTGAACTAAGAAGCCTTATGTGATCAAAAACTTTCAATTCTCAGCCCTAATTACACTTACCCGAATCATTCATAAGAAAGCTCATACTCACATACAGACCCAAAAAGCTAAGTACATTTTTACGGTGATTTAGAGTATCCTCACCCTGTGCTACACTCCCTACACACATTACACTGTTTACGGTCAAATTGGGAGATATTACAATTTCTCTTTCCCCTCTCCTTCTCTTCCCCTGCAAAACTCCCTTTAGTGCATTTGGATGTAAAAAAGCCTGATTTAGGGTGACTCACAAGACTAAAAAAGTTGCTCGAAAGCAATGGGATCGAAAGAGTGCTCTGCAGACCCCATTCTTCTCACAGCCAGACGTGTTTCACGAATGCATCACGCAGTATCCACGTATCCGCCAACGTCTGCAGAACCCGATTTGGAAATTTGTGCAACGTACTGTTGTCTTCAGGACAGAAGACAGGAGCCTGACCTCGGAGTACACACTGAAGTACACACAGCGGGTTCGCTGCGGAGGGACGAGGCAGGGCTGTTTGCTATAAGGGATTTAATGCCCTGCTGCAGATTCCCTTTCACCAGAGTGCAACTGCATTTTACTCGAATAGTGGAGTTTCAGTCACTCACTCTGGTCTGGAAATACAAAACCCCAGTGTTTCAAAGAAAACTCTACTGGTAATACACAACATTTCCAAAAAGAGCATCACCAGCAAAACTTTCCATCTCACTGTGGGCAGGTTGTGTTGTCTGCTCATGCAAATGGTCTTAAAAGAGAGCTCAAGAACTGCAACACCGTGAGCTGTCTGGCGCTGTATTCCGTGTTTGTGCCTTGGAGTGGCCAACACCAAAACCCCAAAAGCATTAAATAAGAGTATTTTGCCTTGCACACTGGTGTTATCTTAAACTTCTAACATTATTTATTAGATTGGAATTTCTTTTGCAGAATCCAATAATCTGGAGTACTAAGTGTAAAGAAAATAAACTCCTCAGTCAGTAAAACGTTACCTCCCAAGCCTTCCCTCAGCAGCTACACACATCCACCCCCCCCTGCCCCTGGAGCTGCAAAGGCTGGCTGCTCACCTTAAATCTGTCGACAGAAACAGACGCCTCAGAGAGAGACTTCACAGAGAAAGGTGTTACTTTCAGAGCAAAAGTCATCGAATTAAAGACAGTGACCACTGTGAATGCCTGAAAACGAGACAAGAGAGAGACTCACATGTAGATGCAACAGCCCCAGCCTTCCAGAAGCTGACCTGTCACAGCAGCCATTCAAAGCAATGGAAACGGCCCAGGGTCCAAGAATAACCCTGCAAACCCTGAACACGTCAAACCGCAGAAAGCAGCAGATCTAGGCAACTTTTTTCCAGAACTTGGTAACAAACCAAGGCAGACATCTCCAGTTCCTGTGGGTCTGCCGAAAGCAGCAAGGTGGGCACTAGCCTTTCACTTGTGAACACTCCTCTTCAAATCCCACTTTAAGACAGATCTGTGCTGTTTGCACCTGAGCACAGGGTAAAACAACAACATCCAGCAGCCCCCGTGTCCTGCCTGAGGAACCAAGAGGAGCTCTGGTTTGCATTCACTTCACAACCCGCTCTGGGGCCGGTCAGGATGGACGCAGCACCAAGAGCTCTTTGTGGTAGCCCTGAGGCTCCCGCTGCGGCCACAGCCAGGAGACACTCGCGGCAGTGAGCGAGGCACAGCCCGGCCACAGCCACGGGGGCCAGACACACGCCAAAGAGAAACCGTTTAGCAGAAAAGGTACTGTCACAGTATTGTAAAGAGTCACCTGAGCTGCTGTAAGATCGTAGCCGAGGATCATGTGGACAGAAAAGGTCACCACGCTGGCAATGACCACGACTATGGGGGCCACCCCCACAGTGATGCTCTGGAAGTAGCCCGCGCGCTCCAAGATCTTACGTTCCTCTTCACGGATTTCTAGAAACACAAACAGGCACCACACGTGAAGTGTGACCCTGGGGGGTGCACACAACAGACCGTAACACCACAAACACGGAGTAAGGGAGGCCTGGCTCCACGCCTGAGCATTTATCACAGCATATACCTTCTTACGGAGGCTGCAGCTACAGAGCAAGCTACAGTGGTCTGCACATCTCTGTAAGAACAGAGGTCTATTTGCTTTAAGAACGGAGCAGCCAGTGCATTTACCAAACAATAAAAAACAGAACTAAATTTAAGAACGGCAGATGAGTGCCAAGCCCCAAACACCCCCACACCGGGAGAAGCGAGCGCGGGAGCAAGTCTGTCTGTCCAGCCCGCCGCACAGAGCAGCACAAGGCTGGAGGTGGGGGTGCTGCTACACGGCACGTGCACCCGCACCCGAGCCGCACACCGGCACCCACGGCCAGGACACGGGCAGTCTGCAGAGGGAACCGTTAGAGACCGCGTGAACTCACTTTGAACATTCTGAGAAAACGGTTTGACCCAGGCATACATTTTGATAAACTTAATGTAATTAAGGACTTCGTTCATCTTTTGCACACGTTCGTCTGTTGTTGAGACACACTTTCTTCTGAAATAAGCTGTGAGGCGCGACACAAACATCTGGAACAGAGGGAAGAGCAGGCAGCATTAGTGGCAACGCAGAGAGAGCAGGAACCTCAACTCCGGTTCCCGGGGAAAGCCAGTTCTGAACGGGGAAAAGGGATTCAGGAACGGGGCAGGGCACCTTGTTCTAATGGAGCAGTCAGACTGGAGGCGCTGCTCCCCCCCCCCAACCCGTGCTGAGCACTAGACTCATGACAGCAAGGTTCAACAAAACCAAAAATTTGTGAAAAAAAGAAAAGGTGTGCACTTTTACCAACATGGAATAGTACCAGATGTGTCAAAGCCTTTGAAGCACAAAGACTACAAACCCTCTCAGCAGAAGACACACCATGATGACCCACTTTAGCCACCTGGTCCCAGAGGCTGGGAGCAGAGCTGGGCTGTGCAGTGAGTGCAGGCAGGTCAGCGCCCGCCAGCGCCAGGAAGGCAGCAAAACAGTTTTAACACCTTCACCAAGCCAGTCTAAAAGCAAGCAGTCCTTCACGTGTTTGGAAGCATCTGCTGCTCTTACACCAACCCCATTCCTGGTCTGAAATTCAAAGCCAACCCACTACTTTAGGAAGATTTCAGCTCTTTGCCCTCCCTCCGTATCCCTGGAATGTCTTTTGGAGTACCCGCCAATACAGAAGGACTGCTGAAAAGAGCTGGAAAAGACCATCAAACTCAACTCCTCTGTCCCCTCTTGGAAACACAATTCCCGTCACTTTATTCCTACTGTTGGCCAGATAACTTTGACCGAAGTGGACCTCGGAGCATTCAGCCTCCTCGCTTTCTAAAATCCATGTGATGAACACAGGGACAAATCTTCAGCAGCCTCGTGGGGCGTTCTGCTTGAAGTAGCCTATTTCACAGCTCAGCAGAAGTCGGGGCCAGCAGCAACTGCCCTCTGCCCGCTGTGCTGCTTCTCACATCCTTTGCTGAAATCGCGCTAGTGTGCCCATGCAGCACCGAGCTCCACCTGCAGCCTCGTGTCTTCCCAATCTCGACCACACGCACCTGAGCGTTCCGCAGTTTAATTTAGCCATGGATATTTATCTCAGTTAAATCTATCAGCTTCTTTATTTCCAATTTCTAATTTTCTTTTATCCTTTTTAACTTCCCGTTTCCAAATTTTTGCTTCATACCCCATCTCTAGAAACAACCTTCAATAACAGGCAGTGCCACAAATGGGCTCAATCCAGCACGTTCCAATGCCCCCTATTTAGAACCGCAGACGCATCTGACCTAACGAGAACAAAGCGAGTCTTAACTCTTTCCAACTCACCATTGCTGGGTAGAAGAGGATGAAGACAGCCGAGCCCAAGAAGCCTGTTGGACCCAGAATAATCACATTATAAACCATTCCTAAGACGGCCACGATAGGGCCCCCAGCCAACAAACTGCCAACTGCTGCAGCCTCAAACATCCTCTGACCGTCATTGGAACAAACGTTTATGAGCTGAAAAATACACACAAGAGATCGTTCAGATTTAAGGCACAGCTTGTTCCCAAAGGAACACACCGCATACCCATTTCTGCTCTGTGATCTCGAACTGATGCTGCAGCTTACCTCTCCAAGAGACTTCTCCTTGATGTTCTTCAGCTTCAGAATTTTTTTAAATGCCATTGTCAAGATAGCTCCACGCAGTCTAACCCCTGTGCGGTAATTCAAAGCCCAGGTCAGCGCGAGGGACCAAGATCGCACTATTTCCGTCATAAAGATGCCAAAAACTAAAAACAAGCTGTACTGCAGGTTGGACTCGCTCTGCTGGGTGTACTCCAAGAGGTGTTTCACAACGAACGCCTACAGGAAGAAATGCAAGCTTGCATGAACACCCCATCGCCCCAGAGGACCACACAACAACTTTATGTTAAGTTAGAAATAGGTAGGCTACTTTGCTTTTAAAAGAGCCGTTTGAAATAGAAAGCGTCTTCTTTCTAGAAGTAAAAGGTGTGAATACAAGGAGCACTGTAACACAAAGCCCTGCTGAGAGCCAAACGCTGTGTCGAATTTAGTAAGTGAAGAAAGTTTAATTTGGAACCATAATCCTTGCAGCACGATTCTAATCCTCCGTGTCTTCTAACTTAACATAAATCTGTCAGTTAGCTGAAAGCAATGCATTATCATATAGGAGAGTTTAAAATATAGTCACTACTTATACATCTGCGCACATTAATAAACATTCCTTTACATGACATTAAGACCTTCTGTATTTTATCTTTGGTTTGCTTCAAACGTGCTTATTTGATAAAAAGGAACAATGTACCTACAGTTGTAGAGGGGAAGAGTGAGAAGGACATTTGCAAAACATTCCTGGAAATAAACATCAGCAGTTTAATAGTAAAGAAAAAACCAAGCAGAAAGCACAGGGTATGCAATACCACAAACCATTGGGGCAGGGGAGAAAGGAAAAAAAAAAAAAAAAAAAAAAGAAAAAAAAAAAAAAAAAAAGAGACAAAAAATTAACCCTTCGATCCCTCCCCATGCCCTCGCCCCCCAGAAACACAAACACGTTACCTCCGGAATCAGAGTTAACATCACCTGCAGAGAAAGGACAGCCCCCAGAACCACCACTTCCCACCTCCAGCTCCCTGCGGTCCAACGGCACAGTGTGACACCATACAACCCACAATCACCCGCAGTATTAAATACTATTGACTGAGAAACAACAGGCTTTATTTGCAATAAAGTGCCATCTTAAATGGTAACATCTCAGAAACACTGTACAACAGGTGGAGCATCGCATAAACATACAGTCTGCACATACAGCGTTGTTGTAAAGGACTGATGTCTAACAGTCTTAGCCTCTAACATAAACTAGACTTGAAACTACACACAAAATTATAAAGATACAAAAACACAACCGCAGTTGTTCATGGAGTCCGAAAGAAGTCAAACTTGCAGGTGCCAACACAGGAGGGTTCTAAGGCTGCACGAACTCTGAAATCTGGTTTAAGAGGTATCTTACAGTAAGGCTCCAAAGACAGAAAAAGGTTTCCTAGAGAGCTTTTCAACAAATGGTGCTTTGAGATACCGGTGCTTTTGACAGGCTAGTACAGAGCAGAGAAACACCTTTGCCCACAACAAGCGACAAAAATAACCTGAGACCAAAGAAAATATCGGAGAAGCCTTCCTCATCATAGTCCGTTGAAGTCCTCTTGGCTAAAGTGGGTTTTGCAAATAAGAGTTCTGTATAGCTTGAAGAGAGAGTTAAAAAACCAAAACCCCACTCCTTCAGCAAAGGTATCGATAGCTACAGCCTGGTACCAAATAGCAGGGGAAAAAAGATCAAATTCCTCTGTTCTGAGGAAAGTAACTCTGCACGTCAGAACCAAGGAAACGTGCTGTCAATAACTGTGCTCTTTCGCTCTCTCGGGTGTGAATTAAAGCCAGATGTCCATCGGGGTCTAGATTGGCCACTGAGAAAATTTACACACCGATCCCTGAACAAATGTGAGGAGCCCACATCCACAGCTCTGCTGCATTCCAGCTCTCTCCTTACTTGGACCAAATTTCACATGGACTGTGGACTCTTTGGACCACAACTGCACACAGCTGGTTTGCAGTTACTAAGGAGATGACTGACTTCTTTTCCCAGTATTCACTCCAACATATGCAACCCAGTCACTGAGCAAGCGGGGTGAAAATCCCCCCTTTTTTCCTCAGGGGCTGTAGCTCAGCGTGGTCACAGGCTGCAAGCATTTTCTCACACACCACAGCCGTGCTGAAAGTCTCCAAGAGAGGACGTATAAAGATAGCAGATGTTTCCTGGGGTCTCATTCCTCCCAAAACTTTTTAGCGCAATTTTTCAGCACTATTTTATAGATTCAGCATCTCCCAGGATGAAATAAGAGACCAGCTTACATTATATTCCCCATTTTTTAATTATTTCTTTTTTCCGGAAGAAAGAAAAGAGGAAACAGATTAAAGAATTTTGAAAAGAGAAGGGAAAAAATGTCACACAAAAGTAACATTTACATCTGAAAACATACTATTTAAATTCAAACTAGCTTAACGACAAGGAGCCAGCATAAAGTTATTTACAAAATTAAGGAAGTTACAGTACAAAAACTGGATCTCAAGCTCATGGGGGGAAAGGGACTCCTGCGACTATCACAGCCGTAGCTGGTACCAGCTGCTCGGCTGTCGTAAGCATTCCCATGGAATAAACATCACCTTACCTTCGCTCTTGGCGTTGGCTCTGCCCAGCAGGACTGTCTCATTCTGACGCAGAAAACAGCCATCCTGAAAATTCTAAAGAACAGCTTCTGTCACTGGTCCCACTGCAGCGCCAGCGTCCCTGCCGCAGGCACCGCGCCACGGGGCAGCTGCGGCCGGAGCCAGGGGTCCCCGGGAAACTTACCTCCGGCAGCCCCCGCTCCCCTCCACAGCTGAGCCCAAAGCTGCCCTCCACTAACGCTGCCAGCCTCCCCCTGAGGGAGGGACGGCTCTCAACAGTAGCCGACAGGTGCCTCCCTCAGACCTGGAGCTAAACCCATTAGCTTTCCTAACCCAAAAAGGCTTGTTGCTCCTCAAGCCCAGCTGGGACGGTTTGGCAGCAAACGCTGACGGGCGACGGGGAGCATCTCCCCTGCGCTGGTACGCTGTGGCGGCCGTGGGGAGGCAGCCTGGCACCTGCAGCTGTCTCAGCAGCACACGGGGTTTGATGCTGTGCCAAATGCAGAACTTATTAAAACAGGGGGCAAAAAAAAGAAAAAAAAAAAGAAAAGAGGAAGACCCTTGAAGGATCTACCTGGTACCACAAAAACCCCACACAGGAGGTCTGCAACAAAGCCTCTCCAGTTACAACCATTACAGTGGTCATCAGCAAAGCCACAGCCACTGGCTGGCATTTCAGCGCCACAGACATCCCACTGAATCTTTTCCATCTAATGTAGCGTCTAACTCCATTTTTGTGATTTCCCCGGTACATGAGGCCAAGCCAAGGGCTTTTCCTGATCTCCTTTTCCACCTTCAGGTGACTGAAAGGTGCAGCAATACGAGAAAGCGCTGACCCTCCCGAGGAGACAGCACAGGGGCACCCACGAGACACCCCAGCTCTGAAAGCAGGGAGGAGGGATGGGGAAGACTTCATTTCCCAAGCCAAATGATGGAACCAAAAGGGAACGGTTCCTTATTCAGAGAAAGGAATAAGGTTGCCTGTAAATGGGCAAGTGTCTACAGATAATTTTAAAGGACCCAGACGGAGCAGGGACTGCAGTGGCAGGTTTGTTTCCCTCCTTCCCTCCCACTCCCTCTCATTCAGCGCTTCCACCGAGACAAATCGGGAAAATCACGCTCCAGATACTAGGGGCAACCCTGCTGCCATTGCTAAATATACACACAGCTACGAAAGCCCTGCAGTGAAACAGTGACAGAAGCTCTTCTTGGGGAAAACTAGTCCTGTTAAAACCTTAATCGCGCTTTATTGTTAATTACCAAAGTACGTTCACGTATTTTATAACACGAGATACTATAAATTATTACCAAGAAAATAATACCACAGAAACATTTATTGTTATTTGTATCACACAAAACAAAGCAAACTTTAAAAAGGCTTAAAAAGCAGAACATCATTCTGATAAGACATTTAAAAGCAAGAAAACAGTTTAAAAATACACGTCACCTAACAGAGCACCCAAGCGTACTTACCCAGGAAAGGAACCTCCAGCTTACCAGCACACTGAAACGTGTACTACTAGCAGTAATACTGCTCCTACTCCTCAAGGGAAATGTGTAGAGAATAAATTTAGTCAAAATTTCAACTGTACATCTGCACAGACGTGCAACAGACAGGTGACAAAAAAATGGTGTGAACGTCAAGTCCCGTATGTCGTTATCGTCATCGCGACCCACGGCCACGAGGAGCAGCTGCTCCTACAGGCAGTGACACGCTCTAACCTCTGCACCAAACCTCTCGGACCGGCCTCGGCAGGATCAGTAAAGACTACACCCACGGGCGTCTTGCTCACGCGAGTTTTTAAGCAGTGCTCTAATGATACTGCTCCGTTCCACTTCTTGAAGGTGGTGCCATTAATGCCAATAATCTAAGGTTAGTGCTTTTTCACACTGAACTTTATTCCAAGGTAAATACACAGAATTGCAAAAAGGGAAAAAAAAAAAAAAAAAAAAAACAATTAAAGGACCTGCACATAAGAATTTTATGCAGAAAGACCACATACAAGTTTAAGAAGAGTTTTAAACTATAATCAAGACCAAAGGGAAAAACAAAGTGTGCATTTCCTCCAAGAAACCTAAACTCCCCCTCCCTTCTCCAAGAATTTGGCCTCGGCATTCAGCAACTGATCCATCAGCTGTAGGAAACCTATCTCGGATTATCTTAGCACTCCAGAATTTTACCCCAAAATTTCTAGCTAGTCAAACCATTTCAGAGATTCTGCAATGAAACCTTAAGATTTTAGTTGGCCATGAGATGGAGCCCTCTGGGATTGTTAAAAAAAGGATGGATATTACTTACTGGTCCACTAAAACCCGCGAGCTGCGTGATCATCAAACACACTATGGAAATGATGAGCCTGGTGCGGCAGAAAATCCACACAACCCTCCGGAGAGAAGCATCGTCGGGCCCACTTTCTTGCAGCTCTTCCTGCCACAGTCTCTCCAGCCTGATAAAAACAGAAGCCTCCTCTTACATTTTTTTTCCACGGTGAGATAAGGTACAATCTCACAGCTACCTCTTTGTGAAAATTCCAACCTTTTCCTAGATCAAAGCGACAAAAAGTACTAGATATCAAGATAAATACATGGTACATTCTAGGAGGCAAAGAGAAACGTCTGCATCTTGAAATATCTATGCTGTGTTACTCTGATAGAAGAGATGGATGAAAAACAAAGGACTTTTGCCTGGAGTCTCTTTGGCAATCTCACCACACTGACTGACTCGTGGCAGTCCTTCCTAGCTGATCTGAGAGAAACTCCATGGAGTAAAACCTGAAATATTCTCATTAACCATAAAAGGGCAGCCCGACTGCCAGACCTGACCTTGCTATGGTCAGTATTGCTTTGCTTTAGTTTAGTTCAAGATTCTTTTCAGCGTAGCCTTCAGAAATTGTTGTGTTTTATTAAAAATAGTTTAAAGATGTGCAAAAAGAGGCAAAACAATTGCAAAACACTCCTGGAGACAGAATGCTCCCAGTTGACTGAAATCGGCAAGAGTACAGAAGCAATGCAGCAGGAGGAAGTCATCTAAGAAGGATAAAATTAGATTAATTCCACTATTCTGAGAAAGGCAGAACAAAATATCAGCACCGCTTTTCGAGGACAATACCATTTCATTCCCTATGAACTAATGTACAAAGAAGAGGAAACAAGAAATTAGTAAGGAACAACATGTCTCTACCTTCTGCAGTTGACATCTGAAGACTCGTGCCTTGATAAAGACCACACGTCATCCATAAACAACTCCCCTTTCTTGTATGCTCTGTGGGCCAGAGGAGTGAGCCAGGAGAAGGTCATGCAGGAAAAAAGCCCGGCATTATCAACAGGATGCTGGTGCCTAAAAGAAAAAAAGTTCATAAACAAATGAAAAAGGAAAGAGAATTGCAAATCCCCGTGGAAGACAAAGCCTCCTCTCATCAACAGTACTCACGGTACCCAACAGCCCAGGCCGCTCACCCTTGGCTAAACAAACCCTACCGTTTCCAGCGCCACTCAGCAGACCTACAGCTGCAACCTGGCTTTGCGACTGCTTTGAAAAGCCAGCCCTGCGTCAGTTCTGTAGCCTGCAGACTCACTTGGAAGTCGTCCGTATGGGTTTGAGGGCGTTCAGGCCATGGTGGTATTTGCCCTTGTGATGCTCTTGGTCCAGCATCCTCAGCTGGGAGTGCACAGAGGAGTCCAGCGGCAGGCCCTCCGCCCGAGCCGCCGCTTCCAAGGCATCCTGACATTCCACCTGCTTTGAGGGGACAGAGCAGAGTCAGACTTCAAAACCCTCTCCAAAGTCCAAGACTCCAGACACGGTGCACGTCTTCCTTCTGCAAATTATTGTGCAAAAGCAATCAGTGTAATTTAAATATCTTAGAGGATGGGCTTGGTCTGGAGCAAAGACACAGAAGGCACACATTCCCCATCCGCACGAGATCACTGCATTTATAAAGCATCAATTAACACTGGTACTGTGCCGGTGCATTCAAAGGATAAAGGGATGTACCAGACTAATCTTGCATCCTGCCACAGGAAATACAGTAGAAGAAAATTACAAAATCGAGTATCTATGACATCAGTTCAGGAAATCAATGACTGACCTATGCAGTGAAATTACAACGTATACTCTTGATGAATTTACACCCTCTTAGCATAATTTAGATATTCTTATCCACAGAAAATTCAAATTACTTTGAATTATTATTGGAGCTGATTCTATTCCTCTGCGCTCCTGAGACCTCACCTGGAGCACCATGTCCAGCTCTGGAGTCCTCAGCAATGCAAGGACATGGACCTGGTGGAACGGGTCCAGAGGAGGCCACCAAGATGCTCCGAGGGCTGGAGCACCTCTGCTGTGAGGACAGGCTGAGGGAGCTGGGGCTGTTCAGCCTGGAGAAGAGAAGGCTCGGGGGAGATCTTGGAGCAGCCTTCCAGGATCTGAAGGGGCTACAGGAGAGGTGGGGAGGGACTCTTGGTTGGGGAGTGGAGGGGTGATGGTTTTAAATGGAAAGAGGAGAGATTTAGATGAGATACTAGAAAGAACTTCTTTGCTGTGAGGGTGGTGAGACCCTGGCCCAGGTTGCCCCATCCCTGGAGGGGTTCAAGGCCAGGGCTGGACCAGGGTCTGAGCAAACTGGTGTGGTGGGAGGTTGGAACTGGATGATCTTTAACGTCCCTTCCAACTCTAACCATTCTATGACTCTATTTTCAGAATACTACTGAACTCCCTTCTTCAAAAATCCCTTGAATTAGATTAAAAACCCCTAATATCCATTAAGCAGAACTGTACTTTCTTTTACGGTGTTTCCTGCTTTTTCTCTTCTCACCTGTGCTAAAGGGAGCTCAGAGGACAACCTGCTCTGCTCCCAGCCACCCTGCTCAAGAGCTTCACTAAGAGCTGCTGCAGAGGCAGCCCTCCAGGCAGGGGACCCTCCCAGCCCCGGTGCCAGGCAGACCCAAGCGCTAACGGAGGAGAGGGGAAGCAGCAAGAGCAGGCACCATCCCGGCTGCAGAGCTTTGGGCACGCTGCCCGGGAGCCCGCTCTGCCCACGGGCCGGCCACCGCCTCTGTGGGGCCACGGGCCCTTCCCTGCGCTGCCGCGGCACCTCCTGGCGCCCTGCATCCTTGGAAAGGAAGCCGCTTTATCGGAAAAACTCCGTTCTCAGGTAACAATCCTCTTGTTGTCTCACAGAGATGCCACGCGTACCCTTTAGCGGTTGCCTCAGCAGAGCACGGGCGTTTGCAAGCAGCCACGGCACCTGCCTCTGCCTGCTGGGAACACACCAACAGCACAGCACTGAGCGCCTGACAACAGCCGGCGCCGCCTGCCACCCCTCCACCCTGTAACTCTGGTCACAAACGCCAGCTCTTGTCCAGACCTGGTCAGGTAAAGACACGGCTGGCTAGGACTCCTTGCCAGGGAGGAAACTGAGGGTAGCACCCATCTGTCCTTGTTTAGCAGTGCCTGAGCGTGTCCTCAGCAGCCACCGACCTCACCCCGACAGACTCATTCACTGAACCCTAAACCAAAAGCTGTGACTACAAAATATGATAGCAAGGTAGTAAGAAAACGTTACATCACAAGAGTGACTCAATAAAATGCAATGCTTGAAATTTGAACTAAAAGACTTCTCACTTCATTTATATTAAATTACTGACTCACTGCGGGCAATGACACCTTACTAAGTCCCATAGGGCCTCTCAGATTTGTCTCAAGGGACCCAGTACCGGGGGGTTGTTTTCCTCTCCTCGCTGGTTTTCCGGCTACAGCAGGGTAATTTGGGTGGTTTGCTCTGTCACCCTCTGCCAGAGCCGCAGGCAGATCTGCCCAAACAGCGTTGCTGTAACACGCCTGTTCCTACGAGATGCCATGGGCTATTTCCAGAATCATCATTTTTCAGACAAAAGACGTGAAAGTTAGAAAAAAACAAAAACTCTTCCAAACCCAAACCCGCTGTATTTGTCAGAAAAAAGTTTTTTCACAACTTACAAATGAGAACAGCTTTTTAATAAGAAAGTACAATTGCAAATCACTGCATTTTTAAGGAGTCAAAAGATAACATTCTTAAACGCTCCCTGTGAAAGGCAATTAAACTCTCCAGAGCTGCACAACAGAATTCTCTCAGCCAAGGTGGGAAAGAGGCGCTGGTGAGAGCCCAGGGTGCTGCATTTACAGATTCTCACCGTACGAGCAACTATCTGCCAACCCCCTACAGGAGCCCTCTGCTCGCCTCCAGCTGGGCACGGCTCTCAAAATCCTACAGCTATCAAGAAACAAATGCATCACACCACTGTACAATCCAGATTCTAAGGAAGACCACACAACCCGGGCTCATGTCAGAAAAGCTTCAAAGCACAGAGGTTATCATGACAAAATGACGCTTCTAAGCAGTTCTACGATGCCTTTCTAGAGAAAAAGACTGAAGCACAAAAACTAGCCACAATCTCCACACTGTTAATTTAGGTTTCTGAACCTCTACTATTTTTTCAGATGCTCATCAACTAGTGGCACCCCAACTGCCTGCAAGCACATACAGTTTTCTTGGAAACTAAAACCTTGAAGAAGTCACTGGTGACGTCACACAAGAGGCTCCAGCATGGCTCTTGACAGAAATGTGTAATAAGTCATGGCTGCAGCATCAAACAGAAATCACACAGCACTTTTTCTTGCTCAGCAACTTTTTACTATACCAACACAGGCAATGAACCAGCTGACACAACGCGGTGTTGGTAACTCTAAAGAAATGCTCACAGAAGCAAAACAAACCTAAACCAGCTCTCCCTAATGAGATGCGAGGGAATCATTCAGATAGTTATTGAAAAACAGCATCATCCAAAGGGCTGAAAGACAATAAAGAATTGTTACAAAAGACAAAGAATAAAGCAGGAAGCATTACCATACCACTTAAAAACCCTAGGGTTTGCCTTCTTTTTGAACACCAGAGTCAGTCCCCTGTCACTTCAGCTCAAAAACAATATTATACTTAAAATTACCTTCTGTGAGCAATGAGAACAGTTGGGATTGGAACAGCTTTCACACAAGCATAAATTTAAGACTTTTCAGCTGGACAGAATAGAGGAATAAAGGTAGGGCACAGGATCAGAGAGGTCCATAAAGCTGTGAACGGCATGAGTAATAGAACCAGGGAATGATCGCCAGCTGTTCTTATAACAAAAGAACTGGGGACACTCAGCGAAATTCATGTCTTTCACACAGGCATTGTTATATTTAGAATTCTCTGTCATAGAACCATAGAATGGTTGGAGTTGGAAGGGACCTTAAAGATCACCAAGTTCCAAACTCCTGTCCTGGGCAGGGACACCTCCCACCAGACCAGGCTGCTCCAAGCCCCATCCAGCCTGTCATTGTACGCCATGAAGTTCAAAACCATAAATGGACTAAAAATGGGAAACTTAAACTCACATAGGATAAGCATATCGTGGCTTATTAAATGCACGACAGGGGGCAACAGCAAACGTTTCCCCAGCACCTTAACTAACAGCTGGTGGATTCCAAAAGGCTTTCTGAAGCCATGGGCAGAGGACAGCGGTTCTGCACTCCACACTTTGTGCAGCTGTGGCACAGCTGGCTGCAGGCTGATAGGATTCAACAGACAACCAGGAACATTAACAGATGAAGAAAACAGTTGAACTTTTAATCCTGTGGGCAGTCCCGTGGAAGTATCTTGTCTTGTCCTCGCACCTACACAGCCAGCTCAGAGAGAGAAAGCAAAAGGCAGCTGGTGGTGCTGTCACGGAGCACACCTCCTCTCTGACCTTCTGCTACCCCAGAGCAACAACACCCTACCAGCATCCGCTGTCGTGAATTACCCTGGCCAACAAATTGGTCATAGCAATGGCAAGCACATAAGCTAACGCCAGAGCCAGATAGAGGACACAGTTGGCCCAAGACACATCATGACAGAAAGTCTGGGTGGGGTGAGGAAAATAAGTTGCTTAAGGGCAAGGAAAAGGATGTGTTCGTTAGAGACAGCAGTACCCCATTCACAGCCCATGTACCGAGGTCATGAGAAGGCCATGAGAACACAGAAAATTTAGGAGCCAAGGTACAAAGCTGTCAAATACACACGATGGCGGAAGTAAGCAAGACAGAAGCTCCGTAGGAAGCAAGAAGGGCATCAGGAACATGACACAGAAAGGCAAGCAAGCTCTTAATATGCAAAACAGAAGGATGCTTCTGAAAACCTGCTAAGCAGCCAACGTGGGCATCTATCTCTGAGGATGAGAAACAGGTAAAGAGAAAAGAGGCAGCTGTGTCATGCATGGGAAGGAAAAGCAAGCAAAAAACCCAACCCAGTATGATCTTAGCCTGCCACAGAGGCAGCCTCGTATTTAATAGAGAAAGTAGGAATTTATTGGTTTGACAACTGCAACATCAGATGATAATGCAAAACCAGACAAGCCTGGAGGCCAAACAAAACAGATTTTTCCATCCCTTACTTCATCTCGCAGAGAAAGGGCTTGATATGTGTGCAGCCAACATATGGCCCAAACCCACCCCCCAAACCATCATCTCCTCTTCTAGAAGCCAAAGCATCTTCCAGGGCCCAGATCACTGCAGGGGAGAAGCTGCATCTCTCCTGGTCCTGCCCAACAGGAAATGAGAGCAGACACATAAAGGCTTCTTTCATTAACCCTCACAGCTGACACAGAAAACGAAAGCTGTCATGGTTGATTTAATGTTAAAGTTGTTTTATTTAAGCAGTAAAGAGATCTGGCAATGGTGCAGAACAGGGACTCCTCCTCTTGCCCTCACACGGCAGAGCCTGGCAGGTCTCCTCACACCTCGGTTCAAGCTCCCAGTAAGAAGGAAATGGGAAGATAAAAGACCAGCACAAGAGTGCTCAGCACTGGCAGGCATATGAGGAGAAGGAGAATTATACAATCACCAGTTCTGCCCAGCACTTAAAGCATTCTTCACATCACAACTCGGGGATGATGCGCAGTTATAAAATATTTAAGAGATGCCATTGAAGGATGAGCGTTTCAAAACAAGATCAGTTGTTAGTCTGTACGGGCTGGGGAATAGGACCAACTGCTCCAGTTCATTTGAGGATAACTAAGAGCTGGAGGGCTGTCCATCAGAAGAGGACCTGGGGGTGTTGGTCAACTGTGGGCTGAACATGAACCAGCAGAGTGCCCAGATAGCCAAGAATACCAACAGCATCCTGGCTGGCATCAGGAATAGAGTGGGAGTAGGACTCGAGAGGTGACCATCCCTGTGCTGGGCACTGGTGAGTCCCACTCAAGGGCTGTGTCCAGCTTTGGGGTGCTCACCACAAAAAAAAAACCAAAACAAACAAACAAAAAAATAAACCCGACCACCTTGAGGAGCTGGAGTGGATCCAGAGAAGAGCAACAGAGCTGGTGAGGGGTCTGGAGCACAAGTCTTGTGAGGAACAGTTGAGGGAGCTGGGGGTGTTCAGCCTGGAGAAGAGGAGGCTGAGGGGAGACCTTCTCGCTCTCTCCAACTCCCTGAGAGGAAGGGGTGGCTGGGGGTGGGTCTCTTCTCCCAAGGAACAGGCGATGGAACAAGAGGAAACGGCCTTGAGTTGCACCAGGGGAGATTCAGATTGGTTGTTAGGAAAATTTTTACACTGAAAGGGTTATTAAGCCTTGGAATGGGCTGCCCAGGGAACTGGTGTAGGCACCATCCCTGGAGGGATTTAAAAGATGGGTTTACATAGTGTTTGGTGACAGTTTTTAGTCAGACTTAGGCTGATGGTCAGACTCTTACCATCTTGACAATTCTATAATTCTAACTAAACCAAAACAAAAGTCTAGAAAGAGATACTCTGTAGCTGTAATTTCATCCTTCTTTCCAGAAATTCTTCTCAGCCTTTCCAAGCATAACACCACTTCAAAGTAGGGGTTTCATACACTGTTTTTGCAGGTAGCACAGGCAGCCCCCAAAGCATGATCATCCAGGCTTCTGGAAACCACCAAACCCAGGGGCGTCTAAAAATTAAGTAGGCTTGTAGGTCCAAATATTGTGAAATCTGCTGTTGCTTGGTGAAGCAGCAAGTGCTCCATGAACTTAATATTCCACTAAGGCAACTAAGTCTTCTTTCACTGCATTTGATGCAGTACACAATCTTCAGGAGTATTAACAGGGGGTTTTGCAGCATTAAGTCTGTAGCTAGAATGCTTTATAATACCCTGCCTGATTAAAACATGAGCCTATTTAAGACGGGTCTGGTATATCATCCATCCACATCAGCTGTCTCCCTGAAAGGGAGGCAGCAAGGAGCAGGCACCAGGCTGTCACAGACAGTGGGTGAGGAAGGAGGCACTGACCCTTTGGATACCCACATACATTACTGCAAAGTACAGACAGCACAACTAAACCACACAGCACCAAGAAGGGACCACCAGACAGCTTTGGATGCCTGAAAATAATGGGTACAGCTTCCAGGACCGCTGCAATGGACCACCTTGGGAGGTGGAAGAAAGTGGAGGCCCTGAGGAGTACAAATGGAGGTTCCTGTCTCTGCTGCCTTTCTGGTTTCGGCTATAGGGAAGAACAGCTCTTTACAGCACAAACCATATATCCAAATGCAGGAGTAACTGCAGCTGTGCCATACTCCTCTTAAGCGAAAAGAATAAGCTGTTCAGAAGTGCACTCTGACTTGCCACGAGTTCCGCGATTCAACAGCCTGAAGCTCAGTCATCAGCTGACACAGAGGTCTTGTGTAATGAAGCCACATCACACTACAGTTGCTCTTCTGGGCTAGGATTAAAAGTTGAATTAGCATGAGTCACAGTTTCAAAGGTAGCCAGAGTCGATACATCCTCAGATGAGATCAGAAGCCTCCCAGTAGTGCTTGGCACTGGTATCAGGGCTCTGAAGCCAAAGCAGATCAGGATATGTATGTTTATGAGCCTGAATATTTACATTGAACACTTACTTGATGCACATAGTCCTTGCTGAGGACAGGTATATCAGTTTCCTCCAGGAACATTGCTTATTTTGACTTTGCCCTTAAATTCTGGCAAGCAGTAGCATTGAGGTGAGATGCTCTGAACTCTTCCCTGGCAAATCCACTTATTACCGCAATCTAAGAAATGCAGAGTTTGGCATGTTATGTTTATTTTAGGATTTTGCCACAGTAGCTGCCATGTATGCAGCTGATTGGCAGCTGCATAGCTGCTTCAGCTTCTGGTATACATTAACACGTCTTCTGTTTTGCATTAAAACTTGTACACATGATCTTGTAATCACAGGACACGGGATTCAAATTGGAGCTGAGGGCTGATCATTCGGCCCTGGAGATACACAGCTCATGCACGCTGACCATACGGTAACAGCAGGCTCCTGTGGAACTGGAAACAACGATCACCTTTCACTCTAAGTTGCCCCACAGAATTAGCACCCCACACGTGCTCTGACCACAGAGCTAGGAAGCTAACCCCCCCGTGAACAGATCCCCAGATCCACAGCACAGGCTGGGGATCTGCCTCCCGACTCACTTGGGCAAGCTCTGCTCTGAGTCACACGCAGGCCTCAGCCTCCTTCAGCACAGCAGCTCACATGTTCCTAATTTCTAACCTTTCTTTATATTCAAGGCCTTTGCCGCATTCATCTTCTCTTTCCTGCCATCTCCCCACTCTTGTACAATGCATCACGGGGCTGCTTTCTCCCCAGAAGTCTCCTGCCTCTTCCAGCAACAGCTTCTCTTTGCCTGGCCCCAGCTTCAGCTTGTCAGTGCCCCCCCATCAGAAACACCCCAGAATAATGAACTAAAGGAAACCATTGCTGTGGAACACAAGCCCCCCAGCACCCCAGTTCCAGAGGGCTACCAGCACGCTGTGTTCCTATCCATCACACTAGTTGTGCGGGAGTGGTAGACTCCGCATCACGCTTTGCTCCTGTGACAGTAGATACCACATGCTGCCCAGTTAAAGCTTCACCAATTAAGAGAATAAGGGCACACAGCACCTCTGTGGGCACTGCCTGCAGAACTGGTCTACTCTCTAGTCACCGAGTCACCTAAATTCCTTGCTCCCTCAGCTGCTCAGCTACAGCATTTTATTTTCAGCCTTCAGAGCTGCTGTTACAGATCCTGCAACAGATCCATCAGCTGCCCACTAGTATCATCAGTTAATTTTAGGATGGATCACACCTGCCTCTGAACCAGAGCCCTTGCACAGCAGCAGCAGACCACACGAAGCAGAGTCCACAGAGGGCCATGCCTCACCTAGCAGAGAATTACATAAGGCTTCCAAAGATCACTAGACAGACACGGTTTTCTTTCCTACTTCACAGAAGAGTCCAGTGACAACACAAACAAAGGTAATAGCATCAGCTTCCAGTTTTACCAAACAGCCCCAGGAAATAAATATCTCCTGCTGCCAGACTCTGCAAGCAGAACACACAAGTGCACCACACTGCAAGAGCTGAAATTCTAGTTCTAGGTTGAAATTATTGTAGGAATTCAAGTTTCTTATTATATACCTGCACTTGTGTCAGTTTTACATGTTTTATCACAACACTAGTTAAGTACTCCCTCACCTTCTATGCAACTATGATCTGAGAAAATAAGGTGTCTAAAAGCACGCTTGCGTATCCATTATCAGGGGACAAGAGACCCTCGGGCTGCCGAGGAAGGCACACACCAGGGCAGTTACAGGTTTCAGAGATACAGGAACACTCTCATCCAGATTTCCTCTACTCTTGCATGCATCCCCTAGCAAAACCAAACAGCAGTGAGATACTCAGCCAGGGGTATCAGGGGGCAACTAAAATGAATGCAGCTCTTCATTAGTTATCCTGATTGAGTAGTCGACTGCGCTGGCATCAGCTTGAGCCGCTGCAGCTTCTCGCTGTGTCCTGAGCCAGCCACAGAGCAGCATCTTCCTGCCTAGAGACTGATTCAGAATGTCTACAGCCCTCAGGAGCCTGCCCAGGTTGCAATTCCTGAAGTTCTGCGGTTACGAAAGTATGGGATCTTCTGGAAAACTGCACAGACACCCGCCAGCTTCAGCTACAACCAAAAGCTTGCAGTTCTGGTTAAGCTGCCCCAAAGGCCTGCTCTGAGCACGCAGTCCCAAGGCACTAGTACCCCGCTGCACTCACACTCCTATTTTTGAACATGTTGTTCAGCACATTTGGTTCAGACACTTCAGATGCTCCAAAGGGGTTGAGCAGCAGAGCTGAGCTGACTATTGAACAGTCAGGACAATAAATCACTCCAAAGCTCTCACTGCTTGAAGGATTTATCAGCTCCAACAGGTTCTGATCACATTCTCTGCTGTCTTTGGCAAAAGCTGTCACAGACAAACCTGGAAAATAAGAGATCAAGGTAAAGACAAGAGCATTAGTAGGGCTTCTGATGGCTGGAGTCAGCAACAACCTTCTGCAGGTTTAAAGCAGCCTCTACAGCTCAGCACTGCCCAGTGTCTTAAGCTGAGCAATCTGCACACGGGGCTGCAGCTGGAGTCCTTTTGCTCCAGCAGCACGAATTAACCCCAAATACGGCCTTCCAGTCAGAACCAGTAGCAGCTTGCAGGAGTCTGAACGCCCTTACACAGTGCTAACTCAGGAACCTGGATTTCAACAATGGAGCTCTCACAGCTCTGTGTGTCACAGGAACCAGCTGCTGTACACCCTCTGCCATTGCTGCAAGCCTAACAAGGCAGGAGAGCAAAACGCTCCTCTGTTGTTCCATCAAATAACTATTTAAGAGCCTATTCCAAAGCCACTCTCTCTTCCTCACCTGTCATTTTCTAGTATATTCCACGGACACAATGAGATCTGCGCTCCTCCTCAAAACACAGCACTCCCACCAAAAAGTCTAACGACAATTACCTCAGATACATGAAGGGCATACAAGCATTCTGAGAATAAGAAGTTCTAAAGGTGTAAATATACACCACCATTTCTAAACAACCCTTAATTTTTTATTCACTAGTAGTTAGCAGCTTCTTGCAGATGAAGGCTGACGATAGTGCTAGGCAGCTAGCGCACCTAGGGGTCATCTTCATTCAGAAGAACCATGCCACCACATACAATAAGCCCAATTACTGTGGTATTACACACTGGGAACATGTAGTTAACACCCTATTTTGTAAACTACATTAAAATCTCCAACAAAGACTTAAAAATCAATTGTTATAAGAACAAACTGCAGAAGCTTATTCATGAGGTGAATATATGCATTCACTAGCTGAATAAAAAAAAAACGTTTCTTGAATTTCAGTCCCAGAGCACCTATTTCAGAGGTCCAAATTTCTATAGCAACATTCCCATTAAGCACCAGGAAATGTTGGATTAGACCTACTTATATTGCAGCAGGACTTCAATTATGATTCCAGGAAGCCTATTTGAAAAGCTCCTGTCTTTCAGAGAAGTGATCTTTCAGGCTGTGACCAAATAGCATTTAAGCTTCTAAGGAAAGAATTACAAGTTCTTTTTCATTGTTGTCATGAACACCCATTACAGCATCCTTTCAGCAGGAAACCTGAACGCTGGTATGGAGGCTTCAGGACAGAAAGAGCAAAAAAATTAAGTGAGGCAAAGAGCCACACAAATAAGCTCAGTAGCAAAACAGGTCTTCCACCCAGAAAGATCTTGATCAGGCAATCAACTAGGCTCATCTACTTCAGGTTCAGAAGGAAGCAGTGCAGCAACACCAGCAACAGAAAAAGCGAGCCACATGACTGATGGGTCAAGTGTACGCACAGCCCTGCCAGAAGTGGTCAACACCCGTGGCTGTTAACCAGTGGTCCTTGGCCACCGGAGGCAGCATGTTCCTCTGTCCTCCTCAGAGGAAACCATGCAGTTCTACCTCACTCCACAAGGTATGAGGTACCCACATCACACATTAGCGAGACATCTACCTCATGCAGTCTAAGTTCGCATGCTCTAAAACAGCCCCAGACTTGCATGCCACAAAGACCTGAAGTTAGTGGTAAAACAGCAGCCTTCATCTGCCTGCAGCTTCTCACTTGCTAAACAGACCACACCTACAGCTTTGCCTTTCTCTGGTCAAGCTGGTTCAAACCCTGAGCTAGGTTTTCTCAAGACCTTTGAGAGTCCTAAAGCCTCTACTGACAGCAGACTGGACACATGTCCAAATGGCAGCATTCCACTAGAGCAAAACCCCTGTCTGATATGCTGTGGTCCTACCCCTCACCCTTACATCAGCCCTCCTTTGTGTTCTGTCACCAGCTGTGCCAACATGTGCCCAAAAAGCCAACTTAGGGATCCAACCCCATCCCAGCTTTCACAAATGATAAAGCAGTAAAGGACAGTGTCCCTCCTTAACCAACTTGATATCTTTCTGTGACCACGTGACGCACCTTCTGGAAGGGGGTAACCTTGTGGATATTGTCTACCTGGACTTTGGTAAGGCCTTTGACACTGTTCTCCACAGCGTCCTCCTGGAGAAGCTGGTGAAGCATGGTACAGACAAGCGTACTCTTCACTGGGTAAAAAATTGGCTGGATGGCC
>VZRU01008696.1:52607-67070 GCA_013398155.1 Pedionomus torquatus
GCCCTTCAGCAGCGCCGAGCCGCCGGCTCCCCCGCGGCGCTCAGACACCCTGTCCCGGTGTGACTCCTGCGCCGCCGCCTCGGGCCGCATTGAAGCGCTTTATATAACGAGCGGCTGCCAGAGCCGCACTGACGGCAGAGCTGAAATCAGCTCGGGACGGGTGCGAGACGGCGATCTGGAAGCAAAAATGGGCCCAGAATATTCCTTCCAAGCCCGCGGGCCGGTGGTACAGGTGAAAGATGCCACCATGCAAGCAGCGATTCAAGGACACGCTTAAGGTACCAGAGAGTCCCCTCAGAGCTGCGTGACACGTCCTGCAGCACTCCAACTCCCGTTTCTGGCCAAAATGAGCATCAGCTCCATTGCAGGTGCTCTAAGCTTTGGGGACAGGAGAGCTGGCGGTCGTGCAGAAGCAGAGCCCTTCCCGCTGCACGGCGGCGGAGAGCACACGTGGCTGCTGCATCTCTCTACAGGCCGTTCCCCAGCACCCACAACCACGCAATTTCGGATTGGTTTGGCTGAGATTTTATTGGGAAAGAAGCTGCAAGGTACACCTGCATGCTTTATAAATGCCACGGCCCAGCTAAAGGTGTATTCTAAGACAGAAGCCAGGAGGCAATTTAGAGTGAGACTGAGCAGTCTCAGACCTTTGCTAAGTAGATGGGCAGTTACTGAACAGGGTAGTTAAACGGCATAAACAGCACGACGAGTGAATGATGGCCAGAATTAAACTGTGTTAAAGCTTCCAGGCGAGTCACTTGTGCGGTATCTTTGGGTGTTAAGCTGAGATTGTTCTGAGCGTGAGCCTGTCTCTGGCCCCTGGCTGTGGAGACAACCAGAGCTGCTTTTCAGAGGTAGCTGCCTGGTTCTGAGCTGATGACACATTGGAGCCCAAAAGCTCTGCATCATGTGCCCGTAGGGAAAGAGGAACACGAGCCTCCGTTGTGCCACAGCGGTCGCAAAATGTGTTGGGGAAGATGAGCGGAGAGAGTTGTTGAGGCCAAGGGAGCCGGGGCCCTGCCTACGCTCTGCCCTCTATTTCTCCAGTGCTGGAGCAGATCTGAGAGCAAAAGGGAGGGCGTGAGTGCCCGTATGGAGCCGTGCTGGCAAACGCTGCTGTGCCCACTCGGAGCAGCGATGGGCTGGTGGCAGCACCAGCGGTGCTTTCACACCTGTGGTCCTGCGAGTGCACGTACTCCCAGAGTATGATGGTGGGAGGAAAACGCTTATGTAGGCATAGCCCAGTTCTAAGTGTGTCACGAGTCTCCCCCAGCATTTGTTCTAAAGGATATAAATGTACGGGTGCTGCCAAGCAGAGGAGCTGCATCTTTAGCTCCAGTGGCGGCAGCTAATGCTTCTGGAGCTCCCGGCTTCGTCCCTGCGGGATGGAGATGTTATGCAAACAAGGCCTGTACAGCATTAAAAACTTGCCCTGATTCAAACCAGCCCTGACTGCAGCCAGAAACACACAGCCAGACCAAAGAGCCTGCAGTGGCTTCAGAGCCGAGGCCTGCAGACCCCGTGGGCGAGGAGGTGACACCTGACGATGAGTCTTCTTACAGTCCCCCACGTCCCAGAACAAACCTCAGTAAGAAGTTTAAGGCAATGCTTGAAACAAACTGACTTGAGCCATTGAGTCTGGTCATGGAGCATTGCCAAGTCCACCAAGAAAACCAGGGCTCAGTTTGTCGGGGTGATGGCCTTTATTTATCCAACTCTCCTACCGCATCTTTCCCCACAGGATCTGAGGATTCGCTTCTGCTGCCTGGGGAATACGGAGCACGAGCTGCCCAGGTGACCTAACTGAGCTGAATCTTGGACAGAAACAAAGAGAAGTCACAGAATCACAGAATGATGTGGGGTTGGAAAGGACCTCTGGAGATCATCTAGTATGCCCTCCCCACTGAAGCAGCTCCACGCAGAGCAGGTTGCACAGGAATGTGTCCAGGTGGGGTTTGAATGTCTCCAGGTACAGACTCCCCCACCTCTCTGGGCAGCCTCTGCCAGGGCTCTGCCACCCTCAAAGGGAAGAAGTTCCTCCTCATGTTTAGATAGAACTTCTTATGTTCCAGTTTGTGCCCCTTCCTTCTTGTCCTGTCACTGGGCACCACTGAGAAAAGACTGGCCCCATCCTTCTGACACCCACCCTTTGAGTATTTATAGGAGTTTGTTTGACCATCCCTCAGTCTTCTCTCCTTCGGACTAAAAATGCCCAAGTCCCTCAGTCTTTCCTTTTCAGAGAGATGCTCCAGGCCACTCACCATCTTTGAAGCCTCTGCTATAATCTCTCCAGCAGTTCCCTGTCCTTCCTGAACTGGGGAGCCCAGAACTGGTCCCAGTTCTTCAGATGGGGCCTCCCCAGGGCAGAGCAGAGGGGGGCAATGACCTCCCTCCAATTGCTGGTCACACTCTTCCTGATGCCTCCCAGGATGCCACACGGGCCCATTGCTGGCTCATGGCCACCCTGTTGTCCACCAGGACTCCCAGGTCAGTCACCCGCCTCTGTCCAGGTTTGGGGGCGCTGCAAGGCTGGGGCACAACACGCTTCCATCACAGTGGATGGTGCTAGAGGAGGCATTTTCCTTTGACACGATTCCAGATGCCCCTGTGGAGAGCTGTTCTTCCCTCTCTCCCCAAATCTCCTCATACACAGAGGACATCTCCTTCTTGCCCTTCCCCGCTGGGATGCTCGGTCCCGGCTGCTGAGGCTTGCATCTTCAGGATGAGTTCCCCGGGTTCGGTCCCTCCCGATGTGCGTGCTGACGGTTGTTATGCTCGCTGGTGCTTTTTACTGTCTCACTGATCAGAGCACTCAGCCGTGAAGTCCACAACTCAGAAATTAATTGGATGGCTCAAGTAAAAGTCCTATGACCTCAAATTCAGCCTGCAGCGCTGCAAGCCATAACCGGTCCAGAAATAGGGAGGTCTGGAGAGACTGTGTGCATCAGCTTGTTCCTGATCTTTTATTGTCCGTCATTTCCAGGTCTCCCTCCCACTCAGCCTGTCTGTTCAGGACTTTGAGCCCTCAGAGCAGACCAAAAGGTTTCCCATTGCACTGCAGCAATAATTATTACTTATTTCCACTAAGGCAATAATTTAGCCTTGGCTGAGCTTTCTTTTTGCTAGGAGCTGCCAACCCATGTGGGCAGCTTGGAAGATTAAAACCAGCCTCAGGTACACGTGGGCTGCCAACAGCTGAGGGCTGGAGAGGCATTGCTACTCATTTCCCGCTGTATCTTATATCAACCTTCCCAATTTAAGAGGAAAACATTTGTGGCAAAAGCACCAACAAGTTCACTGAGAATAGTCTTAGTCCATCATCCTTAGGCTCCAGAGTTAACGTCCCATTGAGGAGATGAGGAGGAAGGGCAGGAGCCAGTGTGGTACGGGTACAGCAGGGCTGCCAGGGGCTGCTCTGACTCACTCAACCTTTCCCCTCTTAAACCTCAGCACACACAAACTATTTTGTGACATCAGTGGGCTGGGTTTGTCCATTGAAAACGGCAGTCCCATTTCCTGCAAAGGAGTTAATAATCAGCAATAATGTCAATACAGAATAGCTCATTACTTGTGACAGCAAGAAATGGGGGGTACGGTCACCCTCAGTGTAGAAGTTAGGGTGTCTAATGGATCTGCTCCTGGCACAGCACTGACGAACGGAGGAGTCACAAATGTTCCCTGCACGTTCGCAGTGCTGCTACTGCCCAAGTCCTCCTACAGGTCCCGCTGCTGTGTAGGGTCTGGGTGGGCTGGTGACAGCAGCCCCCCGAGCTGCCTGCGGCAATGCCAGCTCAGACAGCCCTGTCCACGCAGCGCCAGCCCCTCTCTGCCCGCCGAAGCGTCGCCAGGCTGTGCCCAGGCTTTGTGCCTGCCCGCGGCAGGGAGCTGCAGTAACGCCCATATGGACCTGGGAGCAAACCCTCTCCCCCGTCACAGTCACAGTTGCACAGAAAGGGATGAGCAGGGTCAGGGTGTGCAAACCTCAGTGCCATGAGCCAACCGTCTCCTGGAATCAGCATTTTCCATGTGGCTGTTCGGATGTGCGAGGCCCGTGGGGCACAGGAGCTCATAGGATGCTCAAGACCTAAGCGACACCCCAGGGACGCCTCACTTTGCCGCACAGCCCCTCTCCAAGCTCCCACCTTCTTGTTCCTGCCGCCTCATTGTGCTCGCAGCTCCGCAGGTGACTCACCCGGACACTCCAGCCCCTGTGCTTCGCATTGCTCCAGTGCTGGACAATCTGTGTGGCAGAGCAGCAGCTGGGGAGAGCCGGCGCCAGCTCCCACAGCGCAGCGGGGAGCAGCGATTCCCCCACCCTCCCCTGGGAAAGCACAGCAGAGGGATGCGGTGTGTTTGGACCTAGAGAAGGGACAAATCTTTCCCTTTCTTCCTGACCTGTTTTAGGCAGGAACTCTGTAATATCTTATCACCTGTGCCTTCAGCTTTCCCAGAAGGGAACTGTTCTGGCTTGATGTCAGTGCAGGACTGAGCAGTCACTCACGGGGATTGTGTTTCTGAGGATAAGGCTCCTGGGCTGATCCAGGCAGAGCCCCCGCAGTGGAATACGGTGGGACCACCCCCATCACCTTCCCTGGAGGGGGAACCTTCCTGGCTGAGCTAGTGGGCCCTTACTCTTCTCAAAAGCTTCTACAAATACCCAGGCCTTTGCAACAAATGTCTTTCAGCATTACATTTTTTTTAGATTTTTATCATCCTGCCCTATTTTTGCAGGAATTACGGTTGTTAGAGTCCAGGAGTAAAAGGTGTGATGCTGCACTGTATCACACACATTAAATGCGGTTTGTAATCCATCCTGGTCAGCTGGAGAGAGCACGGAGAAAGCGCATTGTCCTGTCTAAGTGCTGCTTTCTCTGGGCTTTGGGAGAGTGGGGTACAAGGAATACCCTCCCAGCACAATTAGCAGCAACTAAGTCAAAAGGTCCAGGTCCCTCAGGATGGCATCCCTATCCAGGTCCCTCAGGATGGCATCCCTGTCCAGGTTCCTCTGGATGGCATCCCTTCCCTCCAGCGTGTCGACTGCGCCACCCAGTTTGGTGTCGTCAGCAAACTTGCTGAGGGTGCGTTCTATCCCACTGTCCTTGTCTCTGACAAAGATGCTCAAGCATCCCAGGACTGTCCCCAGGCCAGAGCAGGAGAGGGCAGTGTCCAGGTCAGAGCAGGGTGTTCAGCTCAGGCTGTTTTTCGTGAGCTGGACAGGGCTGGCCAAGCTGCCGTGGCCAGAGCTGCACCGGACACAGGCTGTGCAGGAGAACTGGCCTGAAGCTCACCAAACCCATTGGTGCTGGCCCGGGCACGACACAGCATGAGCAGGGACAGGGTCACTGCCCGCTGCCAGGACAGGGCGCGCTCTGTCCCTGCAAAAGCAGAGCTGTGGGCTCACCGGGGCGAAGGCGTCCCTGCTCCAAGCGGTGTGGAGACAGCAGGGCCAGGCTCGGCAGCAAGGTCTCTTGGCTGGGCTGTGGTTCTCGTACTGGGCTGTGCGAGGCCCACTTGATGGGCACCGTCAGGACATACTGTGGAAAACCAGCCGTGACAGCCCACCCAAGTGTGCGAAGCTCCCTCCTGCTGCTCTCCCTGACAGCACCCACAGCGCTGTAGCTCCTCCAGCAGCTGCACCAGGCACGCATCAGGCACGGGCAAGCACCATCTCCTTGATCTTCCAGCAGATGATGAACTTGTCAGTAGCTGTGTCTTCCCACCCGTTCCCTCAAACCCTCCCAATTTCCTACATTCTTTGTGCAGTGACCCTGTCAGCCTCCACCCAAGGTCTCGGTGATGCTGTGTACCAATGACGTCCAACACCTTCCTCTGCGGCGCCCTGCTCCCCCGGGACATGGTCCATGGGAGCCATCAGCTCTCTTACCACCCACTCCCGTCCTCTCTGGAGATGCTTGTTGACACTAGCTCAGCTATCACACACATCACCCCCGCGTAGCTGCACTCCTGCAAAGACGGGTTCTTTCCCTGGTGCCCAGCAGCGGGTCTGTCCGGGAAGCCATGCAGGGACTGCCACTGCTGCGGGGTCTCTGTTTCCCCATGTGTTCTCAAGCCCTTGGGCTTCTCCACAGTGTGCCCTCTGGCCCCCGCCCCAGCACATGCTGCTGGGGAACCGCCAGCCTGCGTTTGCCCCCACGCTCCCAAGCGTCCCCCCGAGGTGCATGGGAAGGATGAGCCGGCCTCAGCAAACACGGAGCGTGCAGCCGAGGGGAGAGGAGCTTTCTGTCCCACTGGAATCACCGCAAGCAGCATGAATGAGAAGGGCTTCAAAAAAAGGAGAAAAATAATTAAAAATGCTGTGAGCCCCTGGTGGTGCCTGGAATCCCATGTGGTGGAGGAAAGGCCAGCTGGGATGCCAATTTTGGAGCTCACCAGTGTGATCATCCAGTTTTAGAAGCAAAGGAGGACAGCCAAGGTCAGAGGGCATTGCAGCTCTGGGACTGTCACTGTGCAGCTGAAAACTGGAGAAAAGGAGAATGTGCAACCCCAGCACAGCTCTGTCCTTGCCACTGCAGCTGGGGCCGAGGGTCTCCCAGATCCCAGGGTGGCCAGTCCCCGGGTTGATGTGGGACAGGGACCAGGAGCTGTTTCTGGAAGACACAGGGGAAGGCAGGCAGCTCCGTGTCCCGGCAGCGAGGGGATGGGAGCTCAGGGCAGCAGGGCTTGGGGAGGCTTGCTCTGCCCTGTTGCTGAGGGAGAAGGCAGCAGAGACAGTTGTCTCCTGCTTTCTCCCCCCAGGAAGATCAGGACCAGTTTCCCTGCGGCTCCCGAGAGAGTCCCCCCCGTGTGCATCTTGTTTTGCCGAGCTAATTGTTCTTGCTTCCTCAGGAAGCGCTGCCTGAGTACCAGCAGCAGTGCTGCCACACCGCCACGACACCCAGGGGCTGTGTCCTGGGCAGCCCCACGCTCCCCGCCATGCACTGCCGTCCCCCCAAACACTCCCCCCCGGGCTCTCCAGGGGACTGGCACGTGTCCTGGGGGCTACTGGCCTCTGAGCAGTAGACTAGAGCCGCAGCACAAAGAGGAGGGGGCTCAGCATTCGCTCAGGTCTGCTTTCATTGCATCAGCTGGTGGGATCATGGGGACTGCCACTGGGGTCACCAAAAAATGTGGGACGAAGCCTAGGCAACAGCATGGTTACCTGCGGCAAAGCTGGCCACGAAGATGTGCCCCAAAAGGAAACACCGATGAGTCTGAATCCTCGAGGCTGTCTGCTAAGGCTACAGAAATCCCCCAAGGGAAGCCTGGGGCAGGTTTGCTTTGCCAAGCAGAGCCCTGTCACCTGCCCAGCCCACGCTCTGCAGACCAGGGGGTCCCCCAGCTGTTTCTGAGCCATTGAGAGGGAACCCCCCCTGTGCAGTGCTGGTTGGCTGGGTCAGCTGCAGACGTGCACTGCTCTCCCCTGTGGCGCTGGAGGACAGGAGCATTCCCAGCCGCGGGTGCAGACATGAGGCTGGTGCTCGAGGCGTGGGAAGAAGCTCCAGGATCTGCAGCTCGGTTAGTGCAAATCACAGCCCCACAAAGCTCAGAGTAACAAACTCAAGCTACTACTGATGAGCAAAGAGAGGCCCAGACTCCAGCCCCCCCGCGCCCTCCCCCGGGACTGGGAATGCAGCACAGGGAGCTGGGGATGTGAAGACTGGCAGCAGCAGGACCACCTCCTGCAGCGTGTGCTTACAGGACAGGAGCAGGGCGATGGAGCTCAGTGCCTGGGGTGGTCACCAACTTGGTCTGTGACCACAGCTGTGTCACATCTCACACTTGTGGCTCAGTTCCTCCTCCTAAAAAGAGCACGACTGCTGGGAAGCACGTGACAGAGGCAACGGAGAGTGTCTGCATGAAAAGCAGAGCAAGGTCTCAAACCACCGCTCTGCCTGAGATCCCCCCACCCATGAGCAGCATCTGACTGTAAAGACACCTGGTAAATTTCTTGTAAATTTCTTTCTTGTAAATAGAGCCCCTTTGAGCGAATGGAAAATACCAGGCTCAGACCCAGCTCCTGTCAAAGAGGCACATGTAGATCGATCACTGACTGCTCCTGCTTTGAAAACACAGCAGCTCTTCATGTGGGTGGGAAAAATGAGCTCAAACATCGCACGGCCTGTGGGACTCCCGTTGCTGCCTCCTCCGCCTTTACAAATGCCGGGGCCTGCTCTCTGCAGAGCACTCAATATGACTGCAGTCTGATATGAATTAAGTCCAACTTAGGGACAAACCTATGTGGGTTTGTAGCTTTTCTGTTTCCTCGGTGTGTTGGCAGCGCTTAGCACAGAGGAATGCACAGATGTGGTTTAAAACATTTTGCTGCAGGCCTTTACCAGACGACACTGTGACGTCCTGTGATTGCAGGCAGAGATACAATTTAGATCAAGTGTTTTGTGGAACACCTGGGTCACCTATAGAGAAGAGCAGGTCTGGGGGGTGTCTCTGTGCAGGGATGTCCCTCTGCCATCCAGCCGCTGGCCCCAGTTGAGCCTGCACATCTACAGCTGTGTCCCCTGGACTCTCATCTGGCCGTGGTGCCTTTGCCCCATACGGCACATCATGTCATTGCAGACACCCATTCAAAGTCCAAGCCAGGTTTTTACACATGGCTCTACCCAGGGATTATCTCTAAAGGCCAAGGATCAAAGCCGAGTATGACGATCCTGCTAAGAGTGTTCATTCCCATATACAGTAGTATCGGCGCCGAGGCCATGCCTGGAGTCCCTCCATGGAAGCCGTGTCCCTGCGACAGGGATGGACAGCCCCAGAGGCACTCCAGCTCTGCTCGGACAGAGCATCAGTCCTGGCCAGGTCAGGAACAATCTGGGTGCTAAGAACGTGGGGAGTTCCTGCCCCATGGTGCTAATAATTTCATTTAATCTCAGGTGACTGCATCAAGCAAGGAACAGGTTTAATAACTACAAGGTGGAAGGTATCAAACCTTGTGTGCCACCAGTGCTCCAGACTGCGGCTGCCTGCAAAAGGACAGAAAGAACTGGACATAATACATCCAAGCCAGCACTGGAAGGAGAGAGCTGCAGATAAGTGGGGGCTGGAAGCTGCTCCCGGACACAGGGTATCTCAACTGCCTGGGCCTGACACTCCCACTGATACGACAGAGAAGCGGTGGGAGCACTGCGAGAATTCCTCAGCACATCTGAGGTTCAGACACTCATCACATGGCTCAGCACACTGCATTATAGCATCATTAATTGCTTGACTTGGAAGAAACAGGAGGAACCTCTAATCCAAGAGACTTCCATTTTTTTCTGGTTTCCAGTGTATTACCTTTTCTTTGGTATCAACTACAGCTGGATCCAGCACATCTACACTACCAGGAAAAATGTCATTAATCAGCTACTTCCTTCTACTTTTCTGCAAGCATGTGCATATTACAGTTTGAAATATATCCCTGACAAATTAAAAGAAGTGTTGGAATGAGTCCATGGGAAACATAAGCTCAGTAACCAGATCCGCAGTGTAAAACATCTGTCAAGATAATGTGATCTCTCCCTAGCTTTGATGTGGTGGAGGGGGGCTGCTGGCTTCCCCTGAGAACTTTCCCTTCTCTCTATTAATTGGATCTTAAGGCAGCCTCAAGACAAAACTCTAAAACAAAACTCTGGGTGCATAAACAACTGAATGGATCCTTGAAATGGCATAGCTACTGAATATTGCTCAGTTCCCAGCCATGGAAACGTGAATCACCTTGGGATGAGCGCTCTGCTACATGTGCCTTTCCTGCAGAGCTCCAGGCTGCTGGGGAGGGAAGGGTTAAAGGAAACGTGCCCTCTCCTCTGAACAGGGCCCTTTTGGGAAAGGCAGGATGAGCGGTGCCTCCAGCAAAGTTCCCCCTCCTTCTGGCAGATGGGATGGTGGGAAGTGGGGCTGCCTCCCCCTGAAATGATGCATCTGGTGAGGCAGCAGGGAGAAGGCAGAGGGATGGACAACTCCTCCCTTGGCATCTCCTCCAGGCGGGGCTGGAGGAGATGCTACAAGAGCCCTTTTCCCCACCCGGACAAGATGAGGGGTGAGGGCCCTGCCTCTGCCCTCACACAGGCCAGGGGAACAGCCCCACCTTGGAGCAAGAGAGCAGGAGCAGAGCAAGGATTCCTGCTGGTGGCTGCTCTGTGTCGGTGCCATAAGACCCGCAGGTGAGAACAGAGGGATGGGCTGGAGCCAGCTAGGGAGGGAAAAGGGTTAGCAGGGGAAACAGGAGGCAGCTGCACTACCTCCCACCCGTCCCTGAATGGGGAAAAAGGGTTTGACCTGCTTGTGGGCTGACACCTCATTTCACGTGCCTCAGTGCAGAGCCAAACGAGAGCTCAAAGCTGGGGGCAAACCCTGGACTAAGGCAGGCTTTGAGGCCAGGGACCCCAGGGGAGGAAGGGACACCAGTGCTGCAAAAAGGGGTGGCATTAGCCTGCAGACTCTGGAGCCTTGCTGGGGGAGAAGGTGATCCCCACGTGACTGGGCACGGGTTCCCGTGACAGCTCCAGCACTGTCCCCATGGGAAAGGTGTTTTGCTTTTCAGACTCGAGCGGCTTTTGGGGTCATGCGGGGTGGCTGCCCCCAGAGGCTGCTGTCCCCAGGGCTGAGGCATGTGCCAAGCCCAGATGGCTGCTGACTCATCTCCCACCCTGGGCAGGGTGTCCTCACTGAGGAAGCTGCGCCTGCCATGCCTGCAACCTCATCAGCCTCTGAGTGACCAGATAGATGCATCAACAAAGGATGGAGCCAGAGTGTGAGCAGCGAAGCAGAGGAGCAGCACAATCATGCCCCTGCATCTGCAGTGTGGTGAGATCGTGTCTGTTAGCTGGATGTCAGCACCATTGCTCTGGGGCTGGTGTTTCTCCTCAGGAGAGATGCAGGTGAGGGATGGTGGAAGCAGTGTCCTGAAAGATGCACCCCATCACACAGAGTCCATCCAAGAGCTACCTAAGGAGTTTGGAAGTAGCTGCTGCTTGCTGAAGCTGTGGGGAGAGAGCAAAACCGTTGCAAGGGGAACAAACTGGAGTAAGGCTTGTAAAGGGCTGGAAACTGAGCTGAAATATCCAGGACAACATAGGCTACCCCTCAGTCTATGCCTATGAGGGAAGAGTCTGGGACCAGGAAAAGCCCTGGGGAAGAGGCAAATTAGGGAGATGCTTGCTCTGGGACTTGGCTGTGCTTTCCCAGCCTCTCCTATAATTTCAGTTCCTGAGCTCCACGCAGGGCTGGTCAGTGGCAGGTAGACTGCCATGTGCATGTCCCTTCTCTAAGGAGACACTTCTGCTGTCCTCTGTCCCTCCGGAGATACCTGTGCCACCTATGGGAAGCCCACTCGGCTTGGCATACCTGCGTGGTACCCAGTGCCATGGCATGAGCATCCCCCAGCAGCAACCTCTGCTGCACTCTGCTCACCGCCAATGCTCAGACCCTTGCGCGATGTCACCCCAGCCCCATCTCCATATTTTGGGGAGGGGCTGGTGCTGCCGCCACCTCTCATTGCACATCTCACCTGGCACGGGGGCAACATGGGGCAGCCCAGAGTTCGGGCAGCAGCAACGCGTCCCCCCCGGTAGCAGGTGAGGGATGCTGTGCCCAGCATCTCGCTGGTGGAAAGGGCCGCTGAGGAGCTCTGTGTGTGGAAACCCAGGGGGATGCAGGCAGGATGGACTCGTGTCTTTGTGTGCCCTTCTCAAGGCTGCCAGCCCAGGAGCAGCAGGATGCTGAAAGCAGAGGAAGCTCAGCAGTTCCTCTGGCAGAAACCCCCTGCTGAGAAGCACAGAAGAGGCCCAAATGAGCAGAGAGGAGGAATAGCCTGTGAGTCAGTGTCTGCTGTCAGCCTGGCCAGAGCCCAGGGTGTGGGAGGGAGGCTTGAGCCGAAAGGGTCAGGATGCAGAGTCTCTCTCTGTCTTTCACGTTTGGTGACTTACTTCTGGTCTGCATTTTCTTTTTACCTGCAGGACTCAGTTCGGTGCCCAGGTAAATCTTGTGTCAGACAGAGCCGTTCAGGCGCGCAGGAGAGCTGGACAACCTCAGCACATCCTGCCTGTTGCCCATCCCTTCTCCCAGGGGCAGGAGCTCCTCCAAAGGTGCTGGGGGCAGGCAGACCCCTCGCTATGCCTGGCAAGTGAGCATCAGCCATCCCGGGTAAAGTGAGGGCAGCCCCCTGATCCCAGACACCCTGCACCAGGGTTCATGGCTGGCCCCTGCCACCTGTGACAATGTGTGGGGATAGCCCCAACCAAAGCAGCCCCCCTGCCAGTGTGGCATGGGCCAGTAAGAGCTGAGTTTAGGCACTAGTTGCATCCCTGACCTAGAATTGAGATGGCACACATCCATAGCTCTGCTGGGGCATCCAAGGATGCTCCAAGGGCATCAGAGCTGCTGGGCACCAGGTGGGACGTGAGGGGAAATCACCCTCTTGCTAAATACACGGTTCCTCCACGCAAACCTCCTGCGATCCTCCTCATTGTAAATCTTACTGTCCTGGGGACCCCCTGACACAGGTCACACTCAGCCCTGATGAATATAGAGCCTCAAAGCCAGCTGAAATGGGACCAAATCTGGAGCTGCCTGCCAAGGCTTAGCAATGCCTTATGGCCATCAGCTAGCAGAGGGAAAAGACAGGGAGTGACCAAATGCTCAGAGGACAAGAAACAGAAAGCAGAGAAGGGTTAAAAATGTATACACAGGGACTGGGAGGATATCTCAGAAATCAGAGCACACCCACCAGGCTCATCGTTCCCAGAGCTGGTAGATGCTGCCCCATGATGCTGCATCCAGGACTATCCAAGGATGAGGGAGTAAGGAAAAGCCCCATGGTTTACGGGTCTTCTCTGTGGGATATTGGGTTTGACGGACCTCCAGTCTAACCCCACTCAGCCTCATATCAACTTCAGTGAGCTAATTTCAATTTTAAAAGCTCCCCTGGAGATATATTGTTTTCAGAAAACATTTGGCCTGGGTGCTACTGGTCTGCAAGTCCCCAGTGAAACCAAAGGGAAACATGTCTGCAAAGCCTGAAGAATGTATCAGGCTGAATTTGAGTTCAGTTTATTAGCAATTACCTTGAATTGTCTTCCCCTGCTCCTGCCAATTTACCAGGGGACTGTTTTGGAAACTCACCTCATTTGGGGAGAACAGGATGTAATTAGCCAGATAATCTGCTGATTCTCCTGTTGAGCTCTGTGTGCCCAGTCTTGACACGGGCAGTGGCTGTGCAGGCTGGATCAGACCTGATTTCTGGTACCGTTTATGCACGTGGTGTTATGCAGGCAGGAAGGAAAATACTGTCCTGCCCTCAGGCAATGACAATTCTGCCTCTTGGATCACTCCTCAAGCTGTAACCCCTGGGCTGAAACCATCTGGGAGCTTTTGTTCCGGGGTTAGCTGCTTTGCCGGGGCAACAGGATTCCCAAGGGTACACAGATACCTATTTTTGAAAAGGATGGAGATGACTTATTTCCCTAGGGCAGCTCATTTCTGTTTTCTCACTGTGTCCATCCTCGCTGCCGTTCTCCAAAGCACTAGCTAAGGTCAAGCAACTGAGCCACAAGGTACAGCACAGCAAGGGCTCAGTCACAGGTTACTGGGTGCAGATGGCACCACATAAGCAGTGCCTGAACATTGTAACTGATAAGGGAAATCTCAGGGAATACCCAGTGCTGCAGAGTTCTTCAGGAGACAGAGGAGAGCTGCTTTCTACTAAGTCAGTCCTGAACTGGCAATTCAGCTGATCAAAAGGGGTGCTGCATGTTGCACATGACACTCTTCTCCCACTCACAACTCAGCAAAAACCCCTCAGTGTTGCCATGGGCGCTGTACAGCCTGCCCGTGACACTGGGACAGTGCTGTAGGTCTGTGATTGAGTTGTGCCTCCCTTAATTTCCCTGATCACCAGGAGGGAAAGGCCATTCTGTGTGCCTTGGGCTAGTAAGCGTGTGCTACCTTCCACCCTGGGGAAGGGCCCTGCCTGGGAGGCAGAGGTGCAAGCGCCCCGAGCTCCTTTCTGGGACGGCAGCCGAGCTGTGCGTCCACTCACGGGGCCTCCGCGGGTCAGTCAGCAGGCGGGTGCAGGGTTGCCAGCAGACAAGAGCAGCGAGGACTGGAGCAGGGCATCACAGCAGGGCACTTTGTGGGGAGAAGACAAGAACCCAAGAGAAGCCGCCGAGGAGCGGGTGCAGGGCCGGTGAAGGCCTGTCTCCAAGGCAGACAACAGCAGGTCCTGCAGGCCCCGGCGCCGTTAGGGGCCTGGCTGCAGGGGCTCTCTGGGGAAGCCCCCCCGCCTTGCTCTGGCCTGCATGGCGGGCGGGAGCGCACGGCCTCCTCCCTCCAGGCGGCCCCAGCGGCCGAGGCCTGATGGAGGCCGCCCCCTCCTGAGGCCAGGCCGGCGCTGCCGCCCGTAGGGAAGAGCCAGCAGGCCTGGCCGAGGGCACGGCAGCCACCGTCACCCGCAGCACCCGAACCGGAGCC
>VZRU01008696.1:67318-88466 GCA_013398155.1 Pedionomus torquatus
CGCCGCCGCCGCTGCAGGCTGTGCTGGTCGCCGACAGCTTCAACCGCCGCTTCTTCCCTATCTCCAAAGACCGCCCACGGGTAAGGAACCCCCCCCGTGCCGCTCCCTCCGGGGAGCCGGGGGCCGAGTGCTCGCTGCTAGAGACGGTCGGGCTCGCGGTCCTGGCGCGCCTGCCGTGAGAGCCGGAGGCCGGGTCGGGAGGAGGCCGGGCCCCCGCCCCCCGGCTGCTGCCGGCGGGTCCTTGGGGCTCCGCCCGGGGCCGCGGCCGCCCNGGGAGCCTCTGACCAGCTGCATTCGCGTGTCGGAGCTGATCCGCCCCGCTGGACGGCAGTGCTGCGGTGGTGCTGTTGGCTTTCCCCTCTGGCGGGGCAGGCTGGCCGCTGTGCTCGGCCGCGGGTTTGGGCGGGCTTGTCTCTGACCGGAGGAGAGGAGCAAACCCCTTGTCCTCGGCAGCGGTGCTGGCTGAAAGAATACGGACGGGGAAAGCAGCTTAGTCTAGATCAGGAGGCCACACGTTAAAGGAAAGAGCGCTTCTCGAGAACGTAGGTCTGAGCAGTTATCTTACCTCATTTGCCGATTAAATGTTTTTGGTGGTCATAATTATACACGTGAGCTCAAGCCTGAAATAAAACACTGCCAAAAATGAATTAAAGGATGAGGTGACTCTGTGGTGAATCAGCAACTTGGTCTAAAAGTGTGGCTTGACTGTCAGTAAGATGCTCGCTTCACTTTAGGTTGTTGGGGGTGTTTCTCCTGCTCTTTAGTTCTGCACACTTACATTCCTGTGGCTTCACCATTTGTGTTTGTCAGGTTTTTCCTGTAGCAGTTATGGCCTGAGTCAGGGAGTCAGCACGCTGGGATTTATTTTTTTTTCCAAGTCTCTGTCGTGTGATAACTTAATTTCTTGTATGCCTTTTTTCTCTGAAGTGAGGACCTGTCCCGATAGAAGAGCAAGAACCAGCTCTTACTGCTTAGATCAACTTTGAAATTTTTTTAGAAAAGGAGATAAAGCTGTTATATTTTGCATTTTGTTTTATGGCACCACTGGTGATATGTCCTCAAGTTGCTGATGTTGAGGTACAAAGTGTTTGTTCAGCGGTCTGTGTGTCTTTTCATGTTTTTAGGCTCTTTTACCTATGGCAAACGTGGCCATGATTGACTATACCTTGGAGTTCCTAACGGCAACCGGAGTGGAAGAAACCTTTGTTTTCTGCTGTTGGAAGTCAGCTGAGATAAAAGAGCATTTACAGTAAGAATCTCTTGTTTTTAGCTTTGTCATGGAGAGGATTCTTCTGTCCTCCAGCAAGCTGAGTGGTCTCACTGGTCCTTCTGAGGAAAGTCACATGCTAGAGGTTCCCTTTCAACAGTCCCTTTCAAGAGGTTCCCTTTGAAGTCTCCTAACACATCTCAAAACAAGATAATTTCTCCTGTGAAGGAATGGATTTAAAGGGTTGAGTGTTTTGGGACTGCATTTGTATTGGCGTTTAACTTCTCCTGTCTAAAATAGAGGTTTCCTGGGTCGCTGTGTAAATTGTGACACCCGTGGCTTTATGCCCTGTCTTGGTGTGTTGTGCAGCACATGGACGCTGCTCACTCGGGCAGCGCCTTTGCCTCTGCATGCTGCGTGTTTGCAAGCTAAAGGGAAGCATGCAGCCTTCTCCCTGCCTGAGCTACTGCTTTCTGAGAAAAAAATGTTTGGGTTGTGTGTAGTTTTTCCTTCTCCTTTGTCAAAACTTGGCTGGCAGCGGAGTTGGGTTTCTGTAAGCTCTGGTCTCAAAGTCTAACCCTCTTCAGTTCCTCTGCTGTGTGCAAATGAGCACACCTCGGCTGTCGATAGCGGGCTCATTGTCACAGGGTTCTCCTTGCATTCATTACATGTGTGATGAGCGCTGGGGCTCTGTGTCCTGGCAAGTTCTCTGTAGGAATAACCTCTTCATGCCTTCCTGATGTGTTCTCCTTCCAGAAAATCAAAGTGGTGCCGCCACACTTCTCCCAACACAGTGCGCTTTGTGTCTTCTGACCTGTACCGCTCCCTCGGGGACGTGCTACGAGACGTTGATGCCAAGTCCCTTGTTCGTTCTGACTTCATTCTTGTCACTGGAGATGTCGTGTCCAACTTCAATGTATCCAAAGCCCTGGAAGAGCACAAGTAGGTGCTGAAAGAGTGTATGCTTGCCTGGTACACCGAGACTCTGGACTCTAACGCTCTGAAGAGTCATGTTAAAGTTCTGCCCTTCTTTTCCAGGTTGCGTCGTAAGATGGAAAAGAATGTTTCTGTAATGACGATGATATTCAAGGAGTCCTCCCCTGGTCACCATGCCAGGTGCAAAGAGGATGACATTGTTATTGCCATGGACAGTGCCACAAACCGTGTCCTTCACTACCAGAGAACCCAGGGGCTGAAGCGCTTTCGCTTTCCAATGGTGCGTCTGGGACCTGACGGGTGGAAAAAGGCTGCGGTGGTGAAGCAGCCCACCCTGAGGTGGGGTCCTCCTTGAGCAAGGGCTGGGGAACTGTGCTTGCTGCTTCTCCGAGAGGAGCAGGTGGCAGAATGTAACTCTGGCTGATAGAAGTCTTTTGGGGTTCAGTACTGCGTGAGGTGCTCAGATCATCTGAATTTTCTCCTCTTTCAGAGTCTGTTTCAGAACTCTATTGAGAATGTTGAGGTGCGCCATGACTTACTGGATTGTCACATCAGCATCTGCTCTCCACAGGTGAGCTCTGCCTTCCCCAGAGTCCAAAACTCAGTCTGCGATGCTCCGCCTGTCCTGCTGCTGTGCAGGGGGTGCCTGGGGCCCGAGCGTTCTAGGTTTGGAAACTGGAACTTCCAGTTGGACTCGGTGGCAGCCAAGGGCCTGGGTGATGATGTGTTGCTGCTCTGCAGGCTTTATGGGTGTGCTCAGTCTGTGCCTGGCATCTGCTGCTCGAGCCTGACAGAACTAGGCAGCGGGTGCAGCAGTAGGCTGGCTGATTTGGCACAGGATTGAACCATTCTGGAAAATAAGCAATTTCACCTTGAGTACAGTACCGTCTGTGGAGCAGTGGCGATGGCTGTGCTATGGAGAGGTGTCAGTACCTGCAAGGTGCTTAGGGTTCTTCCAGCCTAGGCTCACTAACAGCTCTTCTGCAGCTGAGAACGCTGGTTTACAGCCTTCCTTTGGGAGTGAAACTACAGAGTGAGGCTGGGTGGATTGCTTGGAAGTGCTCAAGCAATGTTTTGCCCTTTCTGAAAACCAGAACCTGCTGATAGCCTCCATTAGGAGGAGGAGATGGGAAGGTCAACCCTACTAGCAGAAGGAATCAAAGCTTTGCTCAAGGCAAGAGCCTTGCTTTCCTGTCCCATACAACTCTTCTCTGAGAATCAGTGAACAGCCATTGATGATCAGGCTTCACGGCAGCATTTTCTGCTAACCATATTATTTCCTTCTGTTTTATTCTGGGCAGGTGGCTGAGCTGTTCACAGACAATTTTGACTACCAGACACGGGATGACTTTGTGCGTGGTCTGTTGGTGAATGAGGAGGTGAGGAGGGAGCTGTTTCAAGGGAGATCCTATTCCCTTGCGTTAGAGAATCTGACGTGCTCCTGCCTGTCTTACAGGTCCTGGGGAACCAGATCCATATGCACGTAACGACAGAAGAGTACGGTGCTCATATATGCAACCTGCTAATGTATGAAGCCGTGTGCTCTGACATCATCCGGCGCTGGGTTTATCCTCTGACTCCAGAGATGAACTTCACTGATGACAAGAATCAGAGTTACACCCACTCTAAGCACAACATTTACCGAGGGGTGGACGTGAGCCTCGGCCACGGCAGTGTGCTGGAGGAGAACGTGCTCATTGGGCAGGGAACGGTCATCGGCAGCGACTGCTCCATAACCAACAGCGTTATTGGGCAGAACTGCAGGATAGGTGAGTGTGGAACAGGCCGGGGCAAGAGTTGTTGGGATTGAGTTTTTAAAAGGCATCTGGTGCTGAGAGAAGGTGATAGGTGGGTACTGATTGAATTGGAAAGGGGAGAAAGGAGAAAGGTTTGGTTAGCCAGCACAGGAACCAGAGTAGAGTTTTCAGGGTGCCATAGTGATGTTAAAAGCTGGAAGGCGCTTCATGCAAATAAATTGTTTCCATGGTAGAGAAAACATGACCTTTACTGATCTAGAGTTATCTCCCACCAACATCCTTCCAATGAGGGATGTCTTTCCCTGTTTGTGTGAGCTGTCTGGGATGATTCCTTCCTCCATCCTTGGCTGCGTGTTTTTTTGGCCATTTCCCTGTATTTGTGCAAAACCAAAAATGTCATTTGTTACTGTTAACTTCTTAAGTCTCTGTAGGAAACAAGCTCATCTTTTAGGTTTGGATAAGAAGTGACTGTAGGCCTCTAAGGCAAATTTTCCCCTTTCGTTTAGCATCCATTGCGGATCAAGGGCAGGGGGATTCAGTAAGGTGCTTTCTAGTGGACTGGGCAGCGTGGGAGGGCAGCGTGCTGTGCTCAACGTGTTTGTGCTTGGTGATGTGTAACAGGTGATAAAGTCATTTTGGACGGAGCTTTTCTCTGGGACAGGGTGCACATAGCAGACAATGTGGAGATCTGCCATTCTGTTATCTGCGATGAAGCTGAAGTCAAAGAGAAAGTGAAGCTAAAGCCCCGCTGTGTCCTTTCCTCTCAGGTGAGCTGTGTTGATGTGTCTTCTGCTTTCTGCCTTCCTGGGTGGGTTACTAGCCTTGCACTAGGCTGTACCAGGATACGGGGCTGCCCCAAGCCTTTTTGCAGAGAGGGGGGATATGCTACTGCTCCCTCCTTTGTCTTCCTTTTGTTTAGCTGGAGTGGTATGGGATGTGATTTCCGTGCCCATGTCTTTGGTTGTACCTGTGACACTGCGGCTTGTCTGGAGCAGCTGCTGTTCCTGCTGGTAGAGGCCCAAGTGGGCAGTTGGGGTGTTTCTTCATTAAGATACATTGCGTGTATTTGCAGGTAGTGGTAGGTCCTGGCATCACTCTTTCTGAGGGCACGGTGATCTCTCTGCACCCACCAGACGAGGAGGAAGAGGATGATGACCAGTTCAGTGATGATTCTGGCGTGAACAGAGAGGAAAACAAAGTGAAGCTGAAAGGTATGAGAGCCTCTGGCTCTGTGCACTTGGGCTATGCAGAGGGCTCTGCCTTACGTGATATTTTAGGGCGTTTTCCTCGCCTGTTCTAGTCTGTGCAGTGCCAGGCTGGAGCTCAGTGCTGCATTCAGCTTTTACCATGTGTGTTTTCAGAAGGGCAAGCAAGGATGTTTGGCTCCAGTTGGGCAGTGACGCGTACCTCAGTACCGCGGTATTAAAATCTTTGGAAACTCAGCCGTTTTCCATTTTTCTTAGAGTAGGAGCCTTGTAGGAGACAATAAGATGAAGAGATGCTCAGTTCCAAGCAGGTTGCAAGATCTGTATCCCCATTCCTGGACCGTGTGCTTGTGAAACACCATGTTTCTACCAGTCTGGGTTTGTCAGGGATCTCGACATGGTCAGCTGAACATCACTGCTGTAGGGAGAAGAAAGCTGGTCACTTGTCAAGGCAAGTGAGAAGATGAAAGCTGAAATCTGTATGCACCTGTAGGAATTCCAGCTCCCTCTTTATGAATGATGTTTAGGGGCAGTAATATGCAGGTTATACCAGTCTATTGGTAGAATTTCAGGTTTGCCTGTGAGCATATCCAGTACATCTACCTCCTCATCGCTGTGTCTTTTTCAGGTTACAATAAAAAGGACGTAGGCTCAGAGGGCAGAGGCTATCTCTGGAAAGCAGATGACAAGAATGAAGAGGACGAAGAAGAGCAGAGACAAAGTCTATGGGGTGAGGAACAGTTACTGTAGTCACGTGGGGATGGATGGACAGACCTGTGTCAGGGAAACTGGCTGAGTGGGACACTGATAATTGTGCCCAGAGTAAGACTGGGCTTTGTGAAGCAGACTGGCTTCAGAGAACGTGTGTTTGTGTGTGTGTGGAGGCAAGGTGAAAGCAGGCGCTGGACCAGATTCTCTGTATTCCTGTGCTCCGTGTAAGTTGTTTATTACCTCTTTGGCTTGTGCTGACACACAGAGCTGTCTGTGCTGTGAATGGCACACGATGGGATGCCACATTCCTTAGGGCCAATATGCTTTGGCTGTTCTGGGCACTGCTGGCTTCCTTCCTGCTAGAGACAGCTCTGCTGACGTTGCTCCATCGTGAGTCAGCAAGCTGCACCAAACGTGTTTGCTTCTGTCCTTGTCTTTTTTGTCTGTACGCAGACAACAACAAAAAAAGTCGCACTACACTAGTGCCAGCTGCAGCGTTCTCTCTGCAGCACATCTAGTCATCTGGACCTTGCAGGACAGACAGTTGCTGGCTTGGTTGGGAGGTCCCTGTGACACCTGGTTCCTTGTGCATGCAATAGCAACTTCTGGGTGGTGAATGTTGTGTCTGCTCTTCATCAGGCCCAGCTCTGCATTCAGAGGAAGAGAGTGAGTCCGACAGCGACCTGAGCATGGGCTCTGAGGAGCCGGACAGTCGGGCAGCATCCCCTCAGCTCGATGACATCAAAGGTGAGAGGTGGGCTGTTATGAAGTGTGGCAAGTCTGTGGACGATGCAGCGAGCATGAGGTTTGTGCTGCTTTCTCTAGGTATAATGGGACATTTGTGGATGTCCATAATATGCTTGCTCCTGACCTCAATTCCTGCATTTTCTGCAGTTTTTTAATATTCCCTGTGTTGCTGTTGTGTTAACCCAAGGATGAGAAGCTAGACAGAGATCCTCCATCGTTCTCTCCCCTGATTGCTGGGCCTTCGTGACAGTGACCTCCCTGAATTGTCTGTGTAAATGCCAGTGTTGTCGCCTAAACTCAGAGATCGTGTGAAGATCCAGCAGTTTCCCTGTCTGGACAGCTTACTGCTGCAATCGTGCTCCTTGTAGGAGCTGCCCCTCTTGGCAGATGTATTTGGGTTTTGTGTTCAGCTTACCTGGATTTGAAAGAGGCTCAAGCTGGATTGAAAAAAAACCAACAAACCAAACACTGTTTCACATCAAAATATCTCCCCAAAGGAAATTAAACCAATAAATCTTTGCTTGGATTCACATCTTTAGTCAGGGGAAGATGAGGTTTGTCTGACTAGGAAGGGCTAGAGTGTGAAACTCTGCTCTAAAAGGTTGCAGAGGTAAAGAGCGTTGTGCTGGTTTGTGCGGGTAGGTCAATGATATCTAGTCAGTCTCCTCCTTTATTTGAATTCTATTCCACTATTTATAAGTGCAGTTGATGCGGGTTCGTGCTAGATTAGAGAGAACAAATAGACATCTGCGTTAGAATGCTTCCTCTGTTAAGAGTGTAGTTTCTTCAGTCAGGAGCAGTTTGAGGAATCTGTGCTTTTCCCTCTCGTGTCTAACTACCTGCCCTTCCTTTCGCCAGTTTTCCAGAATGAGGTCCTGGGTACGTTACAGAGGGGCGAAGAGGAAAACATTTCCTGTGACAACCTGGTCCTGGAAATCAACTCCCTCAAGTGAGTGTTCCTTTAGGGATGCTGTCCCTTCTGCTGAACCGTGGGGTTTGGAGGTGCATCTCGCAAGGAGGGGAGAAACCGTGTGAATATGCGTGTTTGGGTATTAAGCGTAAAGTTTATCGGTACAGAGCGTAAGAAATGCAGATCTGACATCGTGACTGAATGGTGACAGGAGCTGGCGGAGAGCACCAGCCGCATCTGCAGCATCCCCAGCGGTCAGGCTTTCCCTGCCCCGGTTCTGTAGCAGGAGATGGCATTGCTGTTCAGTAGCTGTGGGCTGAAGCGAGCGAGCCCCTTCTTGGCACAGGCTGCCCTGGTTCATGCAGGGGCTGCTGCTCCCCGCCTTTCAACGCTCTGCCAGCTGCCTGCAGCTGGGGCTGCGCTGCGGTGTCGCTGCTCTTCCCTGTTTTTACAGCACCAACACTAGAACACCTAATCAGAGTGCCTTTGGTCTTCTATTTCTGAAATACAAACCTGTTGCCCCTTCTTTTGAGCCACAGTATTCCTGCAGCGCTCTAGTGAACGTGCGGTGCTGTCCCTGCTGCAGCCGGTTCCAGATTTGCCACGTTTGTGGCCTTATGCAGGGCCTGACGTAAGGCAAGGTGATTTTATTGCCTAAATATTTAGAAAAACAAGCAAGGAAAAAATGAGTCTGGAAGATGAAAATCAAATCTTCTGCTGTGCCTCTGAAGAGCCACAGTCTGCAGAGATCAGATTGCGTGAAATGTTGGAGTTTTTTTGCCTTTTTCTTCGCAGGTATGCATATAACATCGGCCTGAAGGAGATGATGCAGGTGCTCAGTAAAGTGATCCTGGAGTTCCCACTGCAGCAGCTGGATGCAAACCTGGACTCCCAGAATTATTTCTCAGCATTACTCCCTGTGAGTCCTGTTCCATTTGACTCTCTTCTTTTTTTGGGGGGGGGCTTCTCTCCTAGCATGTAGGAGTCTGTCTGGGTGCCCAGGTCGTTCCTGGCTAAGAAGTCTTTTTGGCTGAACCCAAAGCCACTTGAGCTCCTTAAGTTCGTGAGCCTCTTTGTCTTCTGTAGAAGTGAACTGAAACTGTTGTACCTGCTCAGATCTCAGCTGAGACTGGCGCTGTGAGGCGCTCTGTGTCAGTGCCTGCACTGGTTTCTGTGCCCCATCTGTGGTAGGAGCCCCTCACTGGTAGAAGAGAAAGGAGAGGTCTGTGTCCCAGGAACCTGGTTCCAGTCCATCGTAAGCCCTGTCCCTGGGGCACCAGGGAGTGCTCCTCTCCCAGTGGGATCCTTTCCAAGGCCTTACTTGTCCATGTACTGTAACTGGTGCTTTTTTCCCAGCCCAATGCAAAGACACAATATTGTTGCCTTTGAGCAAAGATGCAGAGTTCTGTTGTGTCTCTGAAGAGATGTGTACAATTGGGTGGGAGTGATTTCTGTTTCCTGACTTAAGGGAGACAAAATAGGGTAGGATCTGCTTTAAAAAGCAGGCAATCTTATCTTAATGGTTTTATTTGTCCACGCTGAAGCCATTGTAGTACTTTTGTCTCTTTGCTATGGCCCGTTGATATATTTGAGGTCGCAAACTCTACAGGTTCTGAAGGTGCTCGTTTGGAGTGGATGGATCTGACACGTTTGGGAAAGACTAGTTTAATTTTTTAGGGGATGGAGCTAAAGAGGAACACTAGACGGCCTCATAATCCTTTCTCCAAGGAAGTATGCGCTTTCAATCGATGTGGAAGGATGGAAACTAATCTTTATGTAGGTGTAATCATGGCACTTAATTTATCTCCTGGACACATGGAGATGCCTTCTGTAGGAAGCATCCACGTAAACTGATCTGTTCATCAGAGGGCTTGGTGAGATTTTGCTGTTCACTGTGTTTACATTCTGCTCCCTATTGTTCATTTTTACAGACTGTTTTCTTGAACAGCATGACTTGTCCTGGAAAAGGAGAATTGAAAGTGGAGGACTGAAGAGAACACTAGAGCAGTGTTAGACTGAGTGGGAAGCAGTACACCTGCAGAACAGGTTGTTTGGAGTTGGTGGCTGTGTAGGTTGTGGGGCTCTGTTTCCAGCTACGATATGGCATCTCTGTCTTCCAGATCGGACTCCCAGTCCAGTGTGAGCTGGACAGGAGAACTTCACTGCAGGACCCAGTTGGAGGGATAAAGGATTCTGTATAAATGCCTAATGTTTAGTGTAATTGCCCAAGCTCCCTGAGAAGCTAATGACAATGGAAGTATGTGAAGGGCTCACTTCTGGGTCACTTTGTGCATGAATATTTCATCATAGGGAAGCTGATATTCATGTTTGGCAGCAGAGACAGCAAATGAACTCACCTTTAGAGAGACATGATAATAGTCTAAATGTAAAGTTCAGGCATCTACCGCCTCTCTGGGCAGCCTGGGCCAGTGTTCCACCACCATCATTGTGAAAAATAAAATTCTTCCTTATATCTAATCTAAATCTTCTTTCTTATATCTAATCTAAATCTACCCTTTTTTAGTTTAAAACCATTACTCCCTTGTAAGGTCCTGCTCCAGTTGGCCCTGTTTTCTGTCAGTGCTCACATCCCTATCCTATCACAACAGGCCCCGATAGAAAGTTTGTCACTATCTTTCTTATAAGCCCACTTTAAGTACAGAAAGGCTGTNCTAAATGTAAAGTTCAGGCATCTAAATCTACCCTTTTTTAGTTTAAAACCATTACTCCCTTGTAAGGTCCTGCTCCAGTTGGCCCTGTTTTCTGTCAGTGCTCACATCCCTATCCTATCACAACAGGCCCCGATAGAAAGTTTGTCACTATCTTTCTTATAAGCCCACTTTAAGTACAGAAAGGCTGTAAAAAGATCTCTCTGGAGCCCTCTCTTCTCCAAGCTGAACGCCCCCAACTCTCCCAGCCTGTCCTCATAGGGAAGGTGCTCCATCCATCCGATTGCTCCAACAGGTCCATGTCACTCCTGTGTTGAGGACTCCAGAGCTGGACATAGCACTCTGGGATGCTGAAGGAAGATGGGTTGCCTGTGTAAGAGTGACTGTAGAGCAGTCCCAGGCAGCTCAGGAGGGAAATTGTGGAAGTGCCGTAGTTGTGATGTCTGGTTTGACTTGAAACCACAGTACGTGCTCTGAAGTGCTGGCCCCTGAGGATGGAGCTCTTAAATGTTGTAGCAACTTTAGGAAACGAGTGTCTGGTAAATGATATGCCCGGGGGTATTTCCCAGATGAGATATGGGGGCTTGAGCAGTAGTGTTACCGAGTTCAGTGTATGTCTGGTATCCTGTTAAGCTCATGTACAAGTTGTAAAGCAGAGAAGGTGCAGAAAGCCAGACCTTTCCTACAGCTGTAGATATGATCTGAGCAAAGGTGGCTGAAGCTGGTGGTAACTGGAGGCTGAGCTGCTGTTGTCACTGAAGCGGCATCAAACGCGGCTGTGTGGGTGAGGATGCCTCTGGGGGGCCAGGGCAGGCAGTACAGCAGCTCGCTGTGCTGAGCTGTGCAGGTCTGCCCTGCTGCCCGCCAGCTGGCGTGTGGGGTGGCACCTCCTGGGCCTTCTGCTGGGGAGCCTGACTGCTTTGTAATGCCAGGGGACTGCTTATTCAGGAGCCAGATGGATCTCTGCTTTCTCTGGAGCAGTTTATGGTGATCGGCACCGATGCTGTTACGGAACCGTTAAGCAGTTCCAGCAGGTTGGAACTGTGGCTTTGTCACCGGTGCTTTGCATGGACTTCACGATGGTGTTCTGTGCTGGAGGCAGTGGGGAAATAGGCCTGGTGTCAAGGTTGTCCTCCTGACAAATGAAAAGTGGATTACAAACCTCTTTGAAGTTGATACAGCGACACTGGACAGATCTGGTGTAAAATGAATAGGTCTGTCAGAGGAATTTGATTGCTTTCTCCAGAGAGTGGATTGAGCAGTTACCCAGGTGGAGTCAAAGCCTGGAAAGCTGTGTCCATAACATCTGTCCTGGCTCTTTGCCAGGCAGCCTTTTGCATTTTTCAGTCTTATTAAATTTGTAATAATCAAAATCCTCTAATTCCTCAGGTCAAATTTTGATGAAGCTCCCCAGACGGCCCCTCTGGTGGCACAGGCTGGTTTTGGTAGGAGCTCTGTGGGCTGAGCCCTGCTCTCCCCAGTAGCACCAGTTTCAGTACAGAGCACGGTTTCAAATCGAGATGGTGTCCTTTTTTCTTCTTTGCCTTTCCAGCAGTAGGTGTATTGGATTGAGTCCTGGGGTTGGCAGTGCTTATGGCTCCGTTTCCTTTGTAAATTACTTGCTTTCGGGAGCTCAGTAGCTTCTGGTTAGAATTGTGCCTGCTTATCTTTCAAAGATGTTAACAGAAAGATACTATAAAATATTTCTTAGCCTGGAAGGAACTTGGTAGCAGCTTTGCTATGTTTGAGGTGAAGAATTCCAAAGGATAATGAAAATGCAGGAGGTGGTTGTAGAGGAGGGAAGAACATTCAGGATTACCACCCAACCCTGTTTTTTGTTGAGATACCATGATGATTTGGACCGTTCAGTGCAGCTGCTGTTCTTCCTTGAGCCTCTCAATGTCCTGCTCTGCAGGTCAGTCTGTTTGTACTAATCCCCTCCTTCATTTCTGCTGGAGGAGCAGATTCCAGCAGGGTGTCACAGTGAACACGTGTGTGGAGGTGACAGAGCTGGTGCCATGGGGCAGCTGGGCGCTGTTCCCCCGTGCAGGCTGCTGTCTGCCCTCCACACCAGCCTGGGTTCCAGCTCCACCGTGTCCTGGAGCTCTCCCGCTGGCAGGGCCACTGCCCGTTAATGATTGCCTCGGACATAATGCTGATTAAAACCCTCAGGGTAGGTGGCCCAGAGCTTCTTCATCACACCGCAAGCCCCTGAGAATGTCCTGTTTCCCTTCAGAACAGACCAGGTGCACTGGTGAAGGTGCAGCAGAGCAGTGTACCTGCATGGGCACGCCGGGGGTGCAGCTGCAGGAGTGCCTGCTGTTGAGTTAATCCATTGACAAAGATGCGGAACTCTGATTTGTTTTCCTTCGATGTTTCTGTAGGGTGGTCTGGTCATGATGCGGTCAATGAGGAATTCTTGTATCTTATACTAGTTCTGATCCCGTTTAACATTGTTTTGGACAGGCTGCTAAGTATCTTTATGACCTCCTATCCCAGATTCAGGTCGGTCTGTGCTGCTCTGCAGCGCTTTCTGTCCAGATGTGTACAGCAGGTGAAAGAGCTGGGGGGACTCGGACAGAAATTTTGAAGAGGCAGCACCCAAATCAAACTAAAGGCTTCATAAAAAATAAGCCTTGGAGGATAGAGCTGAGCTCAGCCAACGGTGTAGCGATGTCTTGCCTGCCACCTGTCCTGACACCAGCAGACTCCAAACGGCCTGTTGGCACACAGCAAGTGCAAGGCTTGCCCCTGGGGCTGCTCCGCTGTGACCGCTTCTAGAGGTGGCTGGTTTGCTGTTCACTCCTGCTCAGCTGGTAATTATCCTGGCACTACCTTTTTCTCTTTTTTTCCCCTATTTGCTCATCTGCTTTAAAGAATAGTTCTACTGAGTTGTCAGCTGCAGGGTGGGGGAAAAGGCTTGAGTAGCACCTATGTTCTTCTGCTGTCATTGTCTTTAATTGTCAGACCCCATTAAACACATTTATTGTGATAATCTGGTGTTGCATCCAGAGAGGCAAAATCGAGAAACTGAACTGACATCTTCAAAGCTGCTCAGTAAAATCACATCCTGCCTGCACACAGGAGACTGTAGTGTCTCTTGTGTGGACAGTAGGGCAAGAATAGAGAGCGGTCAGCCAAACAGCTTCTTAAAATGCTTCCCTGGGTCCGTTTCTTAGTACAACGGGACACAAACAGGGCGAGTGCACACACCCATCGTGGGGCTCAGCAGCTCTTCTGTGTTTTCCCCTGCAGCTGTTGAAGAACTGGACCCCGTTGTTTAAGAACTACATAAAACGAGCGTCAGATCACTTGAATGCCTTATTTGCCATTGAGGAATTCTTCCTGGAACACGACAGTCTCTGCGCATCGATAGCCAAAGTAAGTATCCAGTCCTGGCTGTGAGGACTGGTTTTTTACTAGATTCATGGTGAAATGCGTCCTGTCTTCAGCATTGGCTCATCTGCTCTAGGGGAGAAAATTTTGGGGTCTCAGTGGAGAGTGTATATAGGAAATTCAACTATAACAATTGCTTTAAAAAACAAAAAAGTTCTGTCTGCCTGTGTCTTTGAGGGAGCATGGCTGAGGGTATTAGTTACCAGCGTGCAGCCTGAAGGGAGCTATTACTTTGCAGCTTCTAACCTAGACACCCTGGTGTGACGCTGAAGAGGTGAGGGCAGAGATGTGCTTTAGGGAGAGCTTTATTTCGTTTGTCTCTCCGTGGTCCCTGGGATCTAGCTGCCAAATGGTTTGTCCTGCTCCAGCGTGTGAAACCAGCAAAGCTGGGAATAAGCGTTGGATTTCTTGTTCAGGCTGAGCAAGTTATGAAACTGGGAATAAAGGGGAGCTGATGTGTGTGGCTTCTTACCTGTCTCTTCTGAGGGCTTTCAGTACGTTCCTCCTTGACACCCTCCTTGATTTTGTCCCTGTACCCTTCCTGCCCCCTCACACCGAGAGCATTTGTCTTGGAGGGCAAGTCTTTCCTGTAGCCATGCCTCAGGAAGCCCCTGCCTTTTTTGGAAGAGCTCTCCTAGAGCCTGCTTAACTCTTGGTTCCTCAAGAAAGAGTAGTCCTAACTTCTGCTACCAGTGCTTCTGGCTAATGGCAGAACACTTAAGCCTTTGGTTTGGTGAGCCAAAATGTCCTTGAATTACAGCCATTGTCTGGCACGTGTCCATTGTTCTAGGAGCCTGGGTTTCCCTGGAGGCTGGGAATTGAAGTGACACTTTATATCGGGAGCTGGCAGCCAGCTCTGTCGGTGCTGTGCCGCAGTGAGGGCGGCCGCAGGGCCCCTGCTCTGCCCGAGCACAAAGGCACCCTGAGAAGGGCTGTGTCTTGCCCTCACTGCGCTGGGGAAGGGCTGGTGGCTGTGGCACTGTCCTCGGGCACTCCAGGAGGGAGCTGGCGGGAAGAGGGGCCTGGGACAGAGTGGATGGGTCATGCCCTTCGCTGCGCATGTCACCCTGTGGGCCTGCGTAAGAGCTGCTCGTACGATTTGCTTTGGGGAAGGTGCTGTAGAAGGAGAGCATAAGTGCCGGCTTGAACTGCCGTCCTCTGTGGCCCTTTGCTGCCCACAGCTCTGGGTCACGCCCTGCACCCACAGAGCTGAAGCTGATGGGGCTTCAGCCTGCACTCATTAGATGTCAGAGCATCTGATTGTTGGGAGCATAAGGCTTGGTGGGGGAAGCAGAGCTATTTTTAACAATAAAAGCAAAACGTAGCAGACCAAGTGCCTTCTGTTGGAGCTGGAAGACAGTGATTATGTGCAAACTGTGCTTGGACACGAGCTAACCTCCAAGGAGTCTACAGAGAACCCCCTTGCTCTTCTCTAATTAATGCAGGTGTTGATGACGTTTTACCAGCTGGAAATTCTGGAAGAAGATGTCATTCTCAATTGGTTCTCTTTGCGGGACACGTCTGAGAAGGGAAAGCAGCTTCGTAAAAACCAGCGGGTGAGTCCCAGAGGTGTTTGAAGGGGTAGAGGGAGGAGAGAGAGACGGAGACAACAGCTGCTATGAGACACGTGCAAGGGTAGTTCAGTGCCACTCTCTCCTGTGGAGCAGCTGCCCTTACCTGGAAGGCCAATAACGCACCAGAGCATTTAACACCAAGCACCACAACTTTGTTCTCCAGAAGCAACGTTTCTGTGAGTTCTGCCTGAGGAAGGGAGGTAGCAGGAGAGAGAGACTGTTTTGAGTGGGCTCTGTAGCACGAGGCCAGCACTTTCTGGAGCAGCAGCGTGGCTTCTCTAAGCCAACACCCATCTGAAATGGGCTTTAGGCCAATGCCCTGCGTGCTGGCCCCATGCAATTCCTTTGAAGCTTTCATTCCTGGCTCACCAGTCCCTTTGCGTATATTTCTAAGCGCTTGCTGTACTGAGTGGTTCCATTTGGCTTGTGTTGCAAGGAGCATATAGACTTTCCCTCTCCATCAGGCAGAAGTTTGTGCTGCAGTTTGGCTGAGTCTTGTTCCACTTCTCCTCCCTGGAAATGGAAGAGGAGCAGGGGAGAAAAAGCCATCGCTGAAGAACTCCAGCTTTGTGGAAAACCTTTGCAGAGTCAGCTCTTAGTATAGGTCAGCACTGCTTTCAGCTGCTTATTTGAGCCCAGTTAAAAGGTAAAATGAGCTGCTACCTTTATAGCAACCTCCCAGGGAGTAGGTTTTTCCCAGCAGGGCTCCGAACACGCCTTAGCTAAGGTGCAGCTGTCACCTCTTCTCCCTCGAGCTCTGAAAAACCCTGAAACGGTCTTTTTGCTGAGTGTTTTGAGGATTGTCTGGCTGGACAAGTCTCCCTCGGGAATCTAATCAGTCTGAGTTTGTCCGTGGCCTCTTAGTTGTCTTTCTTCTAAAGCTGTGTCTCTCTCCCCCAATCTGCCCTCGTGTCTCTCACAAATGGCTCTTGTGCACGACAGAGGTGCTCACCAACACGCTGTAGCTGCCGAGTGTGCCCAGCATCTCTTTGGTGTCACTTGTTACCCAACTGCATTTCATTCTCTCCGCAGCTCCAGAAGTTTATCCAGTGGCTGGAGGAGGCAGAGGAAGAGTCCTCTGATGGCGACCAAGACTGACGTGGTGTCTGGGCAGGAGCAGAGGCACTCGCTGCCGTTCTGGGCCGAGTGGGCAGAGCAAGACCAGTGCCAGTGCATGCTGTGTGATGTGGGGCCTGACATCGAAGTGACTGACAATCCCATCGTTAATTACGTTGTGTTTTCCCACCTTTGCCACTTCCCTCCCTCCCTCACTTGCCCAGTGGCACCTTATGTTGGTCGGTTGCAGACCGGCGCAAAAACCAGAAGGGAAAAGCAGGAGGTGGGGACAGCCGTGAGCTGTCTTTTGGGAGGTCCCTGTTCCTGATACAAAGGGAGCACCTAGGTGCACCTAGGTGCAGATGCATACAGTGCTCCCACCATCGGGCCTGTGGGAGAGTGGCCACACAGCTGAGTTACCTGGAGTCATCGTTGCTTCTGGAACTGAGAGCTGCTGCTGAAGAGACACTGGCAAGGTAGCGGGCAGGACCGTGTGGATTGGGATCTGGATTCAGGACTTGGATTCAGGAGTACCTGTGCCTGGAGAAGACGCAGTTGCCTGAGGGTGCCCAAGGCATTTTGCAGCCTAGAAGGCACTTTTGTGATCTTTAGAAAAGGGAAAATCTCTTGCCATCTGCCATGCTAGGATCTAACGCCAGCCTGCACCACAGAGTCGGTAAAACCACGCGTGTCCCCTGCGTAGGACGGGGTAATACGTGCTCCTTTCCCCCTGCCAGGGCTGGCCGCAGTGGGTGCGCGCTGGCCAGGAAGGTGCTGTGTGGGTCACTGCGTCTCAGATGCTCTCTGTCCTCTGCATCCCTGGCTTAGCAGACACGTTTTAGAAAAGTGTCTGTTTATTTTTTTTTATGAAAGGGGAGCAGAGGTGACTGGCTCCTGCTGCTGCACCAGCCATACTTGCGTTTTGTTCTGGGGCACTGACCACACCAGCTGCTTTAAGGAGGACACAAGTTCTGAAGTTCTGCTCCAGTGTGAGAAGGAGTAAATGGTATTTCCTTCAACAGCACGTGCTTTGTGTTTCCACATGATTTTGGTTATACAAGCTTGCTTACTTTGTGTCCTTTTATTGATTTGAAAATGTCCCTTCTGTCAGATGGCAAAGAAAGTGCTGCAAATCCGCTGTAAAGTTCAGCTCAGCCGTGGCAGGGGGCGGGTGGCCCGGGCCCTTTGGCACCGGCACAGACAATGCGTGGCAGCGATAAAGCTGGTAAGGCCTTCGGGAACAGCTTTCTTGGAAAAGTGTCCTTCCCTGCTCTCACAGAACAGAGCAGAAAAGGTGCAGCGAGAATCAGCTTGTGTTCATAGGTGGGTGGTTCGTTGGATGTGCTGACCTTGCCTCTGCCCCTTCAGGAGGAGCGCAGAATAAAGCCTTTGCAGGGGGACGTGCTGGAGCTGCCCACTCGGGGTATTGGCTGCTCTGTGGTGCCGCCGCTGTCAGTGAGGGGACGGCGTTGGTTGTTGGAGCCCAGGGATTCTGCCTCCTAAACAGCGATGCTCAGGCAGGGTGATCTTGTGTGCTCACACTATCAGCTGCCAGGACTGTGCATAAACGTGCTTGTTTTCTGACATGGCAAACTCAGTCTTGTAAATGTTGAGGAAATTGTTGGTATCTGAATTTTCTGTATCTGCCAATATTTAATTCAGGGAGCAAATAAAAACTATCCTGGTGTTACCAGCTCGCTTGCGTTCTTTGACCTTGAATTCTGTCACCAGTTGTGGCGCATGCCTGAGCAGGGCTTAGCAGGGAAGGCTGCTCTTTCCTCAAGAGATTTTGAGCGTGCAAGAGGCAGGAGGAAATCAGCACATCCTCGGGTTGGTGTAAGTGTCCAGTGGCAACTCGTGCTCTCACTGTTCACAAGTAGCGAGCAGTTTATTAAAAGTTCTGAACTTAGAATCCTGAAATGGGTGAGGTTTGGTTTTGTAAAGGGTTATATTGCAAAGATAGATGAACCTTAAATCCCGTGAAAGCTGTTGTCCTTTGCCAGGATGAGAATCAGTGGGAATGTTGGCTGCTGGTGCTGCATCGTGCCCTCCTGATGCTGGGAAGTAAGAACTGGCAGAGAGAGGGATGTTCAGCTGCAGAGCTCATAAAACCAGTCACAAACCAGTTGCAAGTCTTGGTAAGTGTAAAATCTCCTTGGAAATCGTAAGTGAGTTTGGTTGTTTTTTTTTGTTTTGTTTTGTTTTTTTTCCCTTTTACAGCGTAAGGATGGCTCTTAAAATTAGGTTTTAACGTTGACTCAATTGTGCCAGAGGCTCTTGATGGTCTGTGCCAAGTAACAATTCCACTTTGGTTCTTTCCATGTTCCTTCCTCCTTTGCTCTGTGGTGTGAGCTGTGTTCTTGCCCAGGGGCTGAGATCCAGGGGGAGAATGTTGCTCCATGGCAAAATGCCCTCATCCTTCAGGCCTTGGTGGGGTGGTTTCACAGGTGCCAAGAACAGAGTAGCAAAAGGAAGACCCAGGGAACTGTGCGCGCTGACAGCCCAGAAAGCCAACCCCATCCTGAGTTGCATCCAAAAATGTGTGGCCAGGAGGCCACGGGAGGTGATTCTCCGCCTCTACTCTGCGCCTGGAGTCCTGTGTCCAGCTCTGGAGTCCTCAACAGAGAAAGGACATGGACCTGGTGGAAGGGGTCCAGCTGAGGGCCACCAAGATGCTGAGAGGGCTGGAGCCCCTCTGCTGTGAGGACAGGCTGAGGGAGCTGGGGCTGTTCAGCCTGGAGAAGAGAAGGCTCCGGGGAGACCTTGGAGCAGCCTTCCAGGATCTGAAGGGAGCTCCAGGAGAGCTGGAGAGGGACTCTTGGTCAGGGAGTGGAGCAATAGGATGAGGGGTGATGGTTTTAAATTCAAAGATGGGAGATTTAGATGAGATACTAAAAAGAACTTCTTTGCTGTGAGGGTAGTGAGACCCTGGCCCAGGTTGCCCACAGAAGCTGTGGCTGCCCCATCCCTGGAGGGGTTCAAGGCCAGGCTGGATGGGGCTTGGAGCAACCTGGCGTGGTGGGAGGTGTCCCTGCCCAGGGCAGGGGGTTGGAACTGGATGATCTTTGAGGGTAGGCGGTGTGTTCTCCAAGGTGGAGCTCTGGCACCGTGCAGCATCTGTATGGGCAGGTGAGGGTAGGCTTATTAAAGGAGTGTAAGTTGCATTCCTCAGGTATAGGGTGGGCTTGATGCAGGATTTGCATTTGTTTGGAAGACTAGGAATGCCTTTGAGAGCAATCCTGATTGTGCTGTTGTTACTGTCCATCTTCTTGATCAAGAGAAGTAGTACCTCCGGTTTTTGTGAGGCCGTAGCAGCCAGCTTGTCTGACTTCCCATCGGAGGTGGGTGGGTGCAGGGATGGACATCACCTGGTGTTCCTGAATCAAACCCGTAACTTTGCAACAGTGCACCTTTTAGAAAAAGATAATTCTTTTGTGTTGCTTAAAGATGTGAGTGCTTGATCTCAGGTGCACCCCCTGCTCTGGGCTGTTCCCGGGTGCACTGAAATGCCCGTTGCTCTGCAGGGAGAAGCAATGCTATCAGTGCTGCAGTTCTTACATGCAGACGTAAGCTGTTCAGAAACACGTTCTTGTGGACCTGCAGTGCTCAGTACAATGCCCTGCTGCTGATTTCTTTGGCTCTGTGTCTGTCAGGAGGGAGTCACACTTCACAAGACCTCTTCGAGCAGTTAAATCAAGCTGACAACTGAGCCTGTTCCATCACTTGGCCAGTTTTCAATGGAAAGGCAGCTGTATCAATGAGGTCCCGTCTGCTGCCCCCCGGGGCTGTGTGACGCCTCCTCTGGGCTGCCCACGTTCCCCTGGGAGCTCAGCACCTCAGAAAATTTCCCTCTGGGTGACAAAGGTGTCCAAGATGTACGATACGGGCTCCATGGGGCATCCACAGCTGCTGGGAGGTGACAAGAATGGCCCCGTCCGGGACAAATGGTCATTCTCTCACGCAGACCCGGTTTCTGGAGAAGGGAGGTTGCAAAAGGACTTTAAGATTTGCTCTGCCAGGGCTGACGCAATCGGAAGCAGCTTAAACTCAACTTTTCCATTCCTGACCTGGATTCTTCTACACCAGCTTTTAAGCCAGAGCTCTGAGCATGAGGAAGTGACAGTCTTCCAAGAGGTGATGTGGAGACATAAGGAGAGCCTCACGTCCCCTATAACTGCTGCTCACCTGAGGCCTTCCCTTGATTTTTATTTTTTTTTTCCTTTAATTCAAAGTCAGGTCCTTCACCCAGTCTAGCACCACGGCCCGGGTAATTGCCAGCAACGCCCACGGGGCTCTTTCATGTGTGAGGAGGTTATTTAGCACCTGCCAGCCCAGGGAGCTCGGCTCTGCTCCCTGTAAGGTCTCTCTGGTTCCTCTCCTATGGCGGGTGAGTCCAGCGCTGAGGGATCTGCTCCCAGGCCCTGCACCAGTCCACGGTTCTTCCTCTGGGCTTGTTCCTTCTCAGCCAGGAGGGTGAAAGGCGTTTCTTTCCCTTCCTGGTGGTGGGTGTTCCCCAAGCTCTGGCCACCTCAGCTTTGCTCTCAGCCACAGCTCCAGGAAGCTGCTGCTGGAGATGGTTCCTTGGCGCCCCATGGGTGCTGGGGAGGTGTCCAGAGGGGAAGCCGGCCACCCCAGGACTGCTGGGGCACAGAGGCAAGTCTGAGGGGCTGGGGTCGTGGTGCTGACGACTGCAGGTAAGAGAGTGATGGGATCCGGGGAAGCACCCCCAAAGACACAGGGCTCTTCACGAGGTTGAAGAGGCTGCAGTGTGGGAAGGAGTATGCTCGTCAGGAGTCTGCGGGTGAGGAAATGAGGCTGGAGACCGTGAAGGGACACTGTGGCGTTGTGCCTGGGTACCGGCGACGGTTGGGGATGGTGACAAGGGGTTCAGAGGGAGATGGAGAGGAACCAGGATGGGAGAGCCCGTGGCGCTCCTGTGCCGCAGAGCCCCTGCGCGGGGTGGCCGTCAGAGGGGACGGG
>VZRU01008696.1:99935-116216 GCA_013398155.1 Pedionomus torquatus
GGAATGGTTCTTCTGAGTGGTTAGACCCTTCCTGCTGTCTGCTGTCTCCTGCATCTTGAGACTGGGGGGTTGTAGAATCACCATTTGCCCTTTTATCCAGAGTGCTGCAATAGCCAGAGATCGGGACAAAGTTCTTTCTTTGCCACCATGCAGCTGTATGGCTCTGAAAAGCTCTTCTTTGCGTGATTCCTTCACATTGTCTTTGGCAAATGTTTTGTGGTCGAACTTAGTTTTGAGCTTTGTTAACTCCCCGTTGGTTTTATAGGGGTTCACTGTAAGTCTTAGAGACCCAGTTAGCAGGAATGTTGCTGTTGGTAGCCCAGCTGGATGAGAAGAGTAGGTGAAGTCGTCTAGAGCCTGTTATCCTTCAAGGCCCCTTCCCACCGGGTGGGAGGTTGGGCTGGTTTCCGTGAGAGACTCTTGCAAAGCTGTGCAAGGAGAGAGTAATGTGATCTGGTAAGTGTCTTGGGGGCAGGACACGTGTGGAGGCTGCTTTGCCATCTCCATGTCTAGATCTGTCATTAAATACAAATCCATTGTCGATGTGATGGGGGAAGCAGACCTTCCCCCCGCTCCCCGCGGACCTCTGCCTGGGTCCGTGCCTCCCCACGCCTGCTCTGGGGGTGTCTGGGCTCGCAGGAGGGTGCTGCTGGGCAGGGCTGCTGTGGATGCTGGCGAGCAGGCTGCTCCGTGGCGGCTCCCTGCTTGCCCAGGTGTGGAAGTCCAAGCCTTCAGACTTTGTTTCCCACCCTCCCCCTCTTCCCGTTTTCCCCCTCTTCCCCTCTCCTTGCTCTCCCGCTGAGTTGATGCTTTTCCAGGAATGAGCTGTACTGCTGGCCCAGCACATTCCACAGCAGCAGCGCTTTCTTGGCAGGAGCCTCGCCTGCTGCTAAGAAAAAGCAGGACTGACTTGGCGTCCCTCAGCTGAGGGCCAGAAAAGGCAGGCCTGGTCCCACCTTCCCCAGGGGATGTGCAGAGCCCTCCTGCGTGCTGTGCCCATCTCCCTTTCCCCCTGCCTATGTGCCGGTGTCCTCCCGGCGATCCTCAGAGCCCTCCATGGCTCCTCGCTGTTGAATTAGCTGGCATGAAGTGCCCGACGCTGTCTGCCAGGGAGCCTGTTGCTTTTTTTGCCCGCTTGGAGAGGAGCGGGTGAGAATTGCCTGGAATTCTGGGGCCCAGGCAGCTCTTCCCCAAAGCTCTTCATGAGGCGCTGGCGTGCCCGTCTGGTTTTGCTGCCTGTGGTGGCCGGGTGAGCCCGTGTCCCAGCCCTGCACGGCCCGCGGCTGTCGCGGCTCCGTGTGGTGGGCTCTTCCCACCCCCTGTGCCTGGGGACCAGTGTCACCACAGACCAAGCCTCCTCTGCTTCCCTTGCTGTCTTTCACCATTCACAGGGACCATAGCAGCTGCATTGGGATTTCACCCTCTTGCGTGTGTCTCCCTTCAGCTGAGACTCTTTGGGCCCGTTTCCTCACCCCCCTGCAATACAAGGCCAGGTTTTGGTCACGGCTATGTCTGTGGATGTCTCGATTCCCTGAAGGCCTCTCCGTACCTAAAGGGGCTACAGAAGGCTGGGGGGGCTGTTCACAAAGGCTGCTGCGACAGGACGAGGGGCAATGGACTGAAGTTGGAGAAGAGTAGATTTCGGTTGGATATTAGGATTTCTTTCCTCTGCGGGTGGTGGAACACTGGGGCAGGCTGCCCAGGGGGGAGGTTGAGCCCCTTCCCTGCAGATACTCAGGGGGAGGCTGGACGAGGCCCTGGGCCTGCTCTGGTTGGGGGTGTCCCTGCGGCTGCGGGGAGGTGGGACCTGATGGCCTTGGGAGCTCCCTTCTGGCCTGGAGGATTCTATGGTTCTAAGGTCGTTTCTGCAGACATTTACCTCAAATCTTCCCGTCTCATGACGAGTCCTTGCACTTGTGTCCTTGTGTTGGGCTGTGCAAGCTCTTAGGGTTGCTGAGGAGCCGAGGATGAGCTGCCAGGGTGAAGATCCTGGCGGGGCTTTTGCTGGGAGTTCCCGTTTGTCCTGATTTCCAATTCAAAGGGCCTCAAAGTGTCACTGAACCTTCGGGGGCCTGGAGGATGCTTCCTTTGATGATGACTGTAAATGTCCTTCTGGGGCTGGGAGCGTTGCTGGGGCAGGGCGGCATTAATTAGTGCGTAGGTGCCTGCTGCAGCCCCCGTGCGGCTTCCTCCTCGTGGTGGCCGGGCCTGTTGGGGCTGTTTGCAGCCAGATGGTCACTCGGGGAGCCGGGCAGGAGCGGCGAGGTCGGAGTCTGTAGCTTTGCTCTGATAAGCCCTGCTCCTGGGCAGGCCTGCGAGGCTGCGTGGCTGGTTCCGAAGTGCCCTTCCCTTTCCAGTCTCCGGACTAGAGCAGCAGGAGGTCTGTCCCCTGTCATCTCCCACCCGGTGGTGTCTGCAGGGCTGAGCGTGGGTCTGACCCGAGCCAAGCGTCCTGGTGTGTGTCCAGTGGAGCCGTGGTCGATATGTTGATTGGGGGTTCATGGAGAAAACGGTTGCCATCTTAGATGTCTGCTTATCCCCTGCCCGAGTGACGACGCAGCAGACAGCACAGCGGGCTGTGGGGTCCAGGGGGGCTCTGGGGCAGCAGCAGTGAGCGTGGTTGAGGGAGGCTGAGGAGATACAGCCTGAAAATGACAGGTTGTTCTGTGCATTTGCTCGTGGGCACGATGTCCGCGCACCTTAAGGAGGGGGGGGAATAACTCGGGCTGGAGTGACCCGCTCCCCAGGGAATCCTTGCAAAGCTCCCTCGATGTGTCAGTAGAGCTGAGGTGGCCTCTCCTGCTGGAATGCAGAACTGTCTCCTGTGAGCAGGACAGCTGGCTTGTGCTTCTTCGTTCTTAAAAAAGCCCCCAGGTGCAAACAGCGCTGCAGGGGGGCTCACCGTCATAGGGGGTGTGGGACAGACAGGGGGACAGCAGCTCCTCTGGGGTGAGGGTCTGGCAGAGCTAAACTCCTCACAGATCTGTGTGTCCCTTTTTGCCCTGTGCCACAGCACAGAGGAGCAGTGGAGACGACCCTCTCTGGGGGCTCAGGAGGGACATGAAATGGGAGAGTGATGATCTCTGTTTACACCAAAGAGGCCTTCTCACCCCAGCGCAGTGTGTGATTTGCGCATGCACTGTGTACTGCTGCTCCTCGCACAGGAGGGAAGACCCAAAGAATGCCCCGGCTTACGGAGACAGACGGCTCGAATCCCCTGGTCCCGTTTGATGCATGCTGCCTGCCTGCGAAGCCCAAGGTCTCCCCAGTACCTCTGTGTGCTCCTTGGGGAATCTCATCCCCCAGGAAACACGTGTCACGTCTGGGCTTAGTCTGTCTGATGGGCGAGAATTTCCCAGCTGGAATCCCAGCTCTGTTGGAGAACTGCCCTGCCCAATGTCCTCTCCCGGTGAAATGGCTGCAGAGCTCATCCCTACGGCCCTGGCTTTGGGTCTTGCAGAAGGGAGGAGGGTTTTGCTCTAGAGGCAGGAGATGCTCCCATTTGGGATAGTAACACACGAAGGTGCTTCCTTTTGCTGTGCAGCTTCATTCATCTGTACGATCATTTGGAGGTGAGACATCCCTGCCCTAAGGGGTGTGTACTGAAGGTCTTGAAAATGAGATCGCATTTCTGGTGTGTGGATTCCTGAAGCTTGTGCTATTGGGTAGAAACATCTCCTGATGGTTTCTGTTTGTTTTGTTTCGGATTTTTTTTTCCTTCTTTTTTTCATGGCTCTGAGGGCTGTAGGAGGTGGGGGCTGCTAAGGTCAGAGGAGTGACCTACCTAATCTGTGCACTTTAGGGGGGGCTGTAATCGGTGACTAGGTTTAACATTGAGTTTCTAGGCTTTGCAACAATGGAAAAAGTGCTGCTGTTTTGTGGTTTTGTGAAGGTCTTTCCTCGCAATAATTGAACTAAATGAAGGAAGAGATGGTGCGTTATTTTTTTTCCATCTGCTCTACTAGCTTTCTGTGTTCGTAGTGTGAAATTGTCACTGCTCAACTGTCTCCCTGATCTTTGCATCTCCCCTCATAAGGCTCTCTTTCATCCTAGCTGCCGAGCTGCCTGACCTGCTTAAAGGGTCCCCTTCCCTTACCTCCCTCCTCCGTACTGACCCCCCCGATCTCCAGATTCAGCTTTTCTGATCACCACTACCCCCGTTGTTGCTTCTCCCCGAGTGTCATCCCCATTGCAAGCCCTTGGGTGATTTGGGGAGCGGGGCTGCCAGAGACAAGCAACAGTGGCTGCTGAGCTCCAGCTGCATCCGTGGCTCAGACCCTCCTGCCGCAGCCTTTGTCAGTGTCTCTTGGATTTCTTCTTTCCCTGGGCCGGTGTTAACTCTGTCCCGGTTCCTCTCTGGGACCCTGCTGTGCTTGGGAGAGACCAGAGCAGGCTGGAGCTCGAACCCCCCAACTCCCCTGAGCCCGTGGCCTGTCCGGGTAGAGGAGGGTGGCTGCCCAGCCTGGCCTCTTCGAGCCCTGGGTTTACGGCCTCCTTTCTGTCCTTCGTGTGCTCTCTTGTTCCCTTCTTTCCTTCATTCCTTGGACATGACTCTGCGATATAAAATACCCTCTAATTTCCTGAGCCGGGTTGGGGCTCCCCAGAGGAGGCAGTGTCTGCCCACCCCTGTGTCCCTGTTCCCGCAGCCAGAGCCCGGGGAGCGGGTTGGCCGGAGAATCCGTTGGGAAGGCAGGGATGGAGCTGGGTTCCCTCCCTTCTGCTGGAGCTGCCCCTTCCCCGGCTGCACGGAGCAGATGTTGGCGGCCCCTCCGCACACCCCTCCTCCTCCTCGTCCCCAGCTTGGCCCCGTGTGGCTGGGGATGGCGGAATCACCCGCCCACTCGCCTGCCTCCCCTCTAACCTCCCTCCCTCCCTTCTCCCTCCTTCCTCCCTCCCGCGGGTCCCTTTGTTGGAAACTCGGAGGCAGATGAGGCCAGGGTGAGCCCGTGGCTCGGCGGCAGCTGTCGGTGGTTCCTGGGGACAGGAGCAGCCCGTGGCCATCCTGCCACCAGACTCTACGCAGAGCGGCAGCGCCGAGGGCCCAGGGCCCGCTCCCCTGGTCAAGGCTGGCCGAGGGCTCTACCCGACCACCGCTCCCAGCCCTGTTGTGGCTGCCCCTGGCAGGACTTCGGACAGGAACATCTGAAACCGGGCTGCCCCGGTGGACGGTGCCCTGTGAGCAGTCCCTTTGAAAGCAGCCTCGAGCAGATGTTTTCCCTGGGGTGTGGTGGCTCCTGCCAAAAAGAAAGGCTTTTAGAGAACTGAGAGCCTGAGCTCCTTCTGGGTCTGCTCTCGGGGGGTTGCGAGCCCAGAGCCCATCAGCTGGCGGCTCTTCCTAACATTTCCCGGGGATGGCTTTCCCTCCCCACACACCCCATGGCCGCCGGAGCAGAGACGTGGCACCGCTCACAGCTCCCCCAGAGGCTGCGGTGCCTTCGGAGGCAGCCTTCAGCCTCGCTGGTGTGAGGAGAGTGACTTCATTGTCTGCTTGGTGTGAGGAGAGAGAGCTGGAGAGGGTGGTGAGAGGGGGGAGGAAGGCTCAGGGCCTGGGAGGAATGCAGGGCACGAAGCGCTGGGGGGGTGCGCGGGGTGACAGCCGTGAGCATGTCCCTGCTCCCCATGTGCCTGACTCCAGCGTTATCAGTTTTTGTTCTGCACAGTCTAAATATATAACCCATTGTGCTCTGGCATCTGGGTGATAAATAGTGTAGTGGCTGGGGAGGGAGAAAGGCTGTGGTGGGGTGGAGCTGACCCCCGGGATGTCTGGGGCAGCCCCGGGGTAACCGGAGTGAGGAGGGACTGGCTGCGGGACAGAGAGACCTTGTTCTCCATCGGGCGCTGCAGGCGGGGGCTCAGGCTCGGCTGCCTCTGTCCCCACTGCCAGCGGCACGCTTGGCCTGTGCGTAGCGGCTGGTCACCATGCCCCTGCCAGTGTATCGCCCTGTCCTGTCACCGCGGGCAGGCTCTGCGTCCCCAGGCAGGCAGCGCTGGAAGCTGGCTCTTCCTGAGGCTCTCTCTAGGAACTGGATGGAGTCCAGGCTGCTGGCGACAGTGTGAATGGATGCTGGCGCAGCCGGGGCGCGGGGGGTGCGCTTGACGTGGGGAGATGACAGCTCGCCCGCGCTGGGCAGGGTTGGGGTGGGTGCCGAGGGGGACAGGGTCCTGGGGAAGGCCGCCTGCGTTTGACACTGTCTGGGGCTGCGGTGGCCTTGGGCAGAGGCTGGCACAGGGCATGCTGGAGAAGCATCAAGCCGGCAGGGGTTTAATCCGCCCTCGTTGCTCCTTTCCTGCTTTTTCCTGCTTCTCTGTCTGTGCAAGAGGAGTTAAGGCACATCCCAGAGTGGGTTAGGCTGCTCAGACCGCGACCTCATCTGTGCCTTCTGGGGATGGCTAGCGTGTGTCCAGGCCCTTTGCCGGCCCTCTGGTTTGGGTAGGGCCTGTGAATGCCAGCAGAGACGTGGCCACGTGCTGCCTTTCTCCGTGAGATGGCCCTCTGTGGAGCATGGTGATGCCAGAGGAACCTGCGTGGCTGGCAGGGAGGCGCCAGCTGCTCCCGGGCTTTGCTCCTCGGTGCTGCTCACTTGCCTTTGCCAGCGCCTTGCCAGTGCTGGTGAGCCTCGCCGTCCTGCGTCCTGTGATGGTTTGGCAGCTGTCAGCGTGCTGGCGGGCACAGCCAGCAGAGCGGGGTGCTGTGGCTCTGGCCCTGGCACGCTCTGGCGGTGGCCAGGCAGCCTGGGCAGCGGGTCACAGCGCTGTGCCCCATGCTCGCCTCTCCCCTGTCCTCCCCGAGCTGAGGACCGGCCTGAGGACCCTCCCGAGCTGCTGGAGGGATCCCACCTCTGTGAGCCTGGTTACTTACAATCCACTTCCTTTTACCGCATAATTTCCCTTGGCTTCACGTTCCTTCTTTTGTTCTTTTTCTGTTGGATTCTTTTCCCCCAAACCATGATTTACTCACAGTTTCTACATTATTTTTTTGAGCATAATATGTGTCAAGCTACCTTGGATACAGTTTGGACGGGGAAGTCAGTATCAGAAACTACTTGTAAGGTGTCTTTGTATTAAATGAGAACGCATAAAGTGTCGTTGAGTAGAAAAGAAAACGAACTTGTTAAAGCCGGTTTTGCCATTAAGTTTGATTTATCCAAGATGGTATTAATTGAATCTGGTGAGTTTACAAGTTGTTTTGTTTGCAGACTTGCTGTGGAAGAGTATTTAGATGCCCGATGATATTTAAAATAGAAAGAATACGTTTTCTTCCCAGAGAAAACTGATGTTTTTGATGTTGGGGAGAAAAAAGTTATCTGCTTCCTCCACTACAAAGGCTGATAATAGCGTAGCCGTTTGTGTAACGCAGGAACATGACATCGTGGCACAACTGTAAAGCTTTGAAGTGATGTTGAAATATTATGTACATAATTAAAAATCAACAGTAACATTTGGGAGGCCGTGTGTGTAATGTATTTCACTTTCATCTATTAGAAATCTCTGGCATAGACTGTGATTCTTTCAGATCATTATGAAGAGTTTTAAATTATGTATTTCTTTAGAAATAAGCAAACTGATGGAAATATGCATCTGAATTTTTTTTCTTTTGTGATTAAAATGTGAATGTGGGGGCACACCAGCCGGGTGCCCACGGGAGAGCCCGTTCTGCCCCCTCCAGCTGCCTGTGGTGCTGTGGGCAGAGGGGGCTGCCCACGGCTTGGTCCATCCCCCGGGGACACGCTCCTTTTCCCCTGCAGCCCTGGGTCGGGCTCTGACTGCCTGTTCTCCCCTCTGCAGGGTGGTGAAAGAAGAAATCTCGGATGACAATGCCAAGCTTCCCTGCTTCAACGGCCGGGTGGTGTCCTGGGTAAGCACACCCCTCCTGTACCTCGCTGCCTGTTCCTGCCCCTCTGAAAGACACTGCTGGGTTCTCTAGTGCCCACTGAGGCCCAGGGCCTGCTCCCGACTGCCAGAGTGCTGGCTGCTAACCAAGCTGATGAGCTGGATTGCCACGCTCTGGTCCCTCAGCTGAGAGTCTGCCTGGTGCTGGGTCCCTGTTTGGGGGACAGTGTTGGATCCCCTGTGGAGAGCACACGCTCACTGAAGCCTGGCAGAGGTGGTGGTCCCCGCCTGTCCTCAGCATAACCCCTGTGCCCCTATGGCAGGTTCAGCTTTCCAAGGAAAGTCCTGCTCCGGTGACTGGCATAAGGGGCTTAAGTGACGCCAGTGCTGGTGAAGCAGACAGGATTTGGCTGCCCTGAAGACTGAAGGTACTGCCTGGGCAGCTGGAGGACCAGCTTCTCCTTCAGTGCCATGCCCTGCATGTGCTCTGCCCCCACCAGGACCCTTCTGCTGGGGGCTGGGGGAGGAGAAGGGTGTTCCGTCTCCGTAGCCAGCAGCCCCTTTTGCCCTCTGCTGAGCTGCAGTTTGTGCTGGTGGGGGCGCGTGGGTCTGCACCAGGAGCAGAACCAAGATGCCNGCTCTGCCCACGGGCAGGGGGCTCCCGTACAAAAGGCCGGTGGCCGGTGCCGGCCACCCTCCCTTTAGTGGTTACCCGGCGCCTCGGAACACGGCCGGGCTGGCCCTGGCCACCCTCCCTGCTGCTGCATCTGCCCCGAGATGTCTCCTGCGCATCCCTTTACAGCTGCCTTCTCACCTGCTTTGTGGGGAGTCCCAGAGGCGCCGAATCCTTCCCATCGCTCTCTTTTTCACCTGGTGTGCTATTCCTTGTGGTCCTGGTGTTTGTGCAGCCGTGGGCGTTCCTTGCAGGGGCTCTGTGCTCAGCGTGGGTGCTGCGGACCCACTGCTGCTCTGGCTGCTCCTGAGGAACTCCTTCCCAGAGTTCGCTCCGCTGCCAGCTCTCCTGCATGGAGGTGACCACAGTCCCCAGAGACCCTTAAACACAGCTGATGGGCTGTTCTTCTATCCGTGTGGAGAGTCTCCTTGTCTGTGGGTGTTCTGGGGGCTGGGGAGGGCACTTGCTTTGCTGCTTCTGCCAGATGGGTTGGGATGGGGCTACTTCAGGAACTTGCTACTAATGTTAGCTAGAGGGAAAGATGGGGGCTTGGATCCACGTGAATATTTCCTGACAAGTGCAAGAGGGAGTAAAGGTGCTGGGTGATTATCAAACCCTTCCCTGGAGGAAATCCCAGCCCCGAGGTCATATGGGGAAGGCAGGATCGGTCCCCCTGCTCAGGAGTACCCCCTCCGCTCCTCAGTGCTGTGTGACAGCTGCCTGCAGCCAGTTCTCTCACACCAGGTCTCCTTGCCTGGTCTTGCCTTGATATCTGCAAGCACGGAGTGTTGCGTGGTGCCGCTGGCCCCTGCCGTGACCTCTTCCCGCTGCTCCCAGGTGGTGGCTGCAGAGCAGGGACGTGGCCCTTGGGGAGTGGGACGTGTCCTGGGAAGAGGAGTCACCAAGAAGGTGTGGGGAGCAGAGCGGAAGCTGAGCCAAGTGTGAGACATGGTTGTTGGAGCAGGAGCTGTTGGGCTTGTCCTGGGGCTTGTGGGACGGGCTCCATGGCTTTTGACACCCCAGGGTGCTCTCTGCCCCGTCTGCTGCCTTGGCTCTGGCTTTTTCAGGGCTGCTCTGTCTTCCCTCTCTCTGTTCCAGGGCCTCCCTGGCAGCAAACCTCTCTCCCACTGCATTATGGTATGAGGAACCCATGACAATTTATTGTCATTTACACAATTATTCTGGCAGCTTGAGTCAAGTGCCTGGGTCTTGCTCCTCCTTGTCCTCACACCTTGGGAGCTCAAAAACACTGAGACCTTGAAACTCACTCACCAGAGCTGGCTATAAAGTAAATATTTTTGCAAATTAGGACACTAGAGTATTCTAAAAGGCATTTTTCCCAAGCATTAGAAGAGGCCTTACTGAAAAGTAAAACGACACAGATAAGTCAGTCCTGTGTCACTCAAACCAGGGCACCTTGCCCTAATCTGTGAGGCCCATCATCCATCCCTTTTATTGTGGTTTCCCCAGTTCTCAAAGGTGGGCAGGGCATGGCTCTGTGTCTCATCAGTGATGCTGGGAAGTGTTCACGACCCATGTAAACAGGCATCTGCTCTTGCCTGTTGGGAGCGATGTTGGGGAAACCACTTTCTGCTGAGCTTTTCTGAGCCGTCCTCTCTTTCATCCCACTGGTGAGCCCGTTCCTCCTGGGAAAAGCTCAGCCTCGTTCCCTGAGCCCTGAAGTTGGTGGTTCATCTCGGGGCCAGAGGCACAGATCCAGGTGTGCTGGTATAAAGAGTTCCTGGGGTTTGACCTGCCTTGAATTTCTGTGTTGGGAAAGCTGTTGAGCCTCCCAGAGGTTTTCTGGAGGTTGTGCCCGAGCCGATTATCTGGGCACAACCTGAAAGTTTGCAAAGTATGTGTGGAAGCCAGAAAAAGAGTGTGTCAGAGCCTATTCCAAAGCCACCCTGCGCTCCGTTACCTTCAGCTGATGGGTGCAGAGGGTGAAAGTCCTGCTGGGTCCCACAGCTTGAAGCAGAGGTGTGGAGGTAAAGTCAGGAAAAGCAGTGACTGGTGGCTACCTCTTCCAGTGCAAGAAGATCTAGGGGAATCCTCTCCTTGCTGCAGTCCGTGTGCTGAAGGTTACCTGAGTGTAAGACTTGCCCAGCGTGGGCTTGCAGATGGTGTCAGGGCTGTCAGCCTCCTCAGCTGCACTGCTGCGTCGGGGATTCCTGAGCCACAAATAGCCGCTGTCTGGGAAGGTGCTGAGGGGCAGTGTGGCTGCACACTTGCCCTGTCTGATACCAGCTCCTGGGCATCTGCCGGGCTCCACCGTCAGAGAGGAGATCCTGGGCCAGGCAGGCTTCTGGCCAGCTCGTTTGGCCACTCTCTGAAGTGTCTTGCCAGTGCCCCAGCCATTTAATTTTCTGTCTCTCGTCCCTCCAGCTGGTGTCTGCAGAGGGTTCCCATTCGGATGCTGGCTCGGTCTGTGCCGATAACCAGACAGAGCTGCCACCCTCTATGGAGCGCACGGGAGGAATTGGAGACTCCAGGCCCCCCTCTTTCCAGTAAGTTATCTGGACACCTGTCCTGGTTTCTGAGGGATGCACGGTGCCTTTGCTGTAAAGAGCAGGAGCTGGAACGCTCGTACCCAAATTGGCAGGGGTGAGAGCCAGCTCGAGGAGAGGAGGCTGGGGCTGGGAGCGGATTTGAAGTGGAGTTGCATTGTTCTACAAGCAAGGGCGTGCTGGAAATAGTGTGGGGAAGTTGGCATAGAGCTGGCACAGCTTCTCCCATTCCCTTGCCCTGCACTCACAGATGTGCTGTGGTTGTTCTCCGCTGTCTCTGCTCCTGCCATCAAGAAGGAGAAAGCTGATGGCTGGAGGCTCGTGCTGGCCGGCACAGAGGCCGAGAGATCCTGCTTAAGTTGTTTAGTCGGACATATTTGCTCCTTTTATCTCATCACAGCCCTAACACTGGAGGGAGTCGGGAAAACCTGGACAACGAGACAGAGACAGACTCGGTGGTGTCGTCGCAAAGGGAACGACCCCGTCGGAAGGATGGGCCTGAGCATGGTGAGTGTCAGTAACGTGGTGAGAGCTCTGCAGAGCAGGGCTGTGGCACTCTGGGGGCACCAGCTCCAGACATGGGGCGGCTCTCTGCCCTGCAGAATCTTCCTAGCTTAGATGGGCTGTTCAGTGATCTGAGGCTATAGCCCCGTGTTGGAGGCAGGATCACCTGTGTTGCATCAGAGCTTGGTGTTGAAGCCTTTGGGGCAAAGGAGATGTCTCCTGTGGAAGCCTGGAGAGCAGGAGGCAGCAGTGCCTCAGTCCTTACTCGAAGAGCAGTGTGCTGTAGCCTTGCCACTCCGTGTGGTCCTCGCTCTGTCAAAGGAACCAGCTGTGGATCTTCCACGAGTTTAGCAGCATTGTTCCGAGGGCCCATCAGCCTCTTCCTCACCTCTAGTGATCCCACAGAAGATGGATCTGGTCCCAGGGTGGGCTCAGAGCTGGCAGGCTCTAGGTGGGATTGTCTGGTGGCCAGATTCATTCTCAGAAGGTTGCCATGATCCCTGCCATAGGGGAAGGGGTTGTTTCTTTGTGGCCTGTCTCAAGCACACTGAGCCTTGTCTTTTCATAGCGCCCAGGGTGAATGGGACAGTAAAGGGAGAGCGACGCCGAGACCTGGGCGGGTACGAGAGCTCCTCCACGCTCATGAGCAGTGAACTGGAGACCACCAGCTTCTTCGATTCAGATGAAGATGATTCCACCAGCAGGTAGGAGAGCTTAGGTCCTGGAGGCTTCCCCCTGCCTCCCAGCACAGAGAGATGCCTTTGCAGGGCTCCACTGTCCTTGCTGAGACCTGCCTCTGCCTCAGGTCTCAGCCAGCAGCCCCCTCTGCTGTTGTCTGTCCCCCACATACAAGTTCTGTCCCTGCCATGCTCTATTCCCTGGGCCGTTTCTGTGGCTCCCTTGCTGCCAGAGCTGCCATCCTGGCAGCCGCAGAGCTGACTCTGGTTTTTGCCTCTAGGTTTAGCAGTTCGACAGAGCAAAGCAGTGCTTCCCGTCTAATGAGGAGGCACAAGCGGCGCCGGCGGAAACAGAAGGCTCCACGCATTGAGCGGGTACCTGGTGGCAGGGTGTCCTGGGGAGGGTGAGGTGGGCCGCCTGGTGGGTCTCCCCACTCTGCGCTCCTGGGCTGAGCAGGGATTTGGCTGTGTTTGCTGTGGACGCAGCTGGGGATGGGTGGTGTCCAAGCACTGCAGCTTCATAAATTGCTGTAAGCTCTTCCCAAGTTCATGTAGCCTCAAGAGCTGGGAGACCACAGACCTTGTCCTCGCTGTGGAGATGTGATAAAGACAGTGGCAGATGCCTTGTGCCTCTGCAAAGCTCCCGGCTGTAGTTGTGGGTCGTGCTTGTGGTGCCACAGGGAACGTGAGTGGAGGGATCTGGGGCCGGGAATGTTGTTGAGGCACAGGAGGACATCTCATGTTCCGCTTATGTTGCAGTCATCGTCCTTCAGCAGCATCACAGACTCCACCATGTCCCTGAACATCATCACGGTCACGCTGAACATGGGTGAGTGGGAGGTGTGCCGGGAGCCTACAGCCCTTCCAGAGTGACATCGGGCAGCAGAGAGGGAGCTGGGGAGGGGGCACAGAGAACACGCAGGGGGAGGAGTGAGGGGATGCATTCGGTAGGAGGGTGGCTTGTCTTGAAGCACTGGTCTCTCGAGAGTTCTTCCGCATCCCAGGACATGCCTCTGGGACGGGTGTGAGCAGCCATCATTAGCGTGTGGTGTGTCTGAGGTTAGGGCTGCTGTGCCTGCTGCTTGATGGTGTCTTACTTATTTCTCTTTCCATCCCTGCAGAGAAATACAACTTCCTGGGCATTTCTATTGTGGGACAGAGCAATGAGCGTGGGGATGGAGGCATTTACATTGGCTCTATCATGAAGGGTGGTGCCGTGGCAGCTGATGGCAGGATTGAGCCAGGCGACATGCTTTTGCAGGTACTTCTCGCCCACATATCTCCATCTTTGGGCTGGGGAAAGCAGTAAGGAGAGACCCAGAAGCCTCCCCGTGCGCTTTGGCAGGCTAAGCCCAGGAAGCTGCGCTGAGGAGAGGGAAGCTGAGTCACTGCTGAGCTGAGTGGGGAGCTCAGCCTCTTGTCACATCTCTGGAACTCACCTCTTTGCGTTGTTTCCAGGTAAACGACATCAACTTTGAGAACATGAGCAACGATGATGCTGTGCGGGTGCTGAGGGAGATTGTGCACAAGCCGGGGTAAGCACTGGGGTTGTTCTCAGCCCCACGGGCAGCTGTACAGTGGGTGCTTGAGCGGTGTGAGTTGTCTGCCAGTGGCTCTGAGGCACCTCAGAACTTGGGGTTTTGGTGTTGCTTCCATTCCTGGGCTTTCCTGCCCAAAGCAAGAACTGCAGCCAACAGAATGGTGATGAATTGGGGTCTGCGCCCCCTTTTCGTGGGCATGCTGTGTCGTCAGGGTCATCGGCAGCCCTCAGCAGGGTGCATCATTTTTGTCCGTGCCACTAAGGAAGCAGATAATTGGAGGGGGACAAGGGCTGTTCTAGCAGCCTCTCAGTCTCACAGGATACAGCACCCGCCTGTCGTGCAGGGCTTTGTGCCGCTGGGCTCTTGTTCTAACCCTGGGGTTTTCTGTTGCAGGCCCATCACCCTGACGGTGGCCAAGTGCTGGGACCCCAGCCCCCGGGGCTGCTTCTCGTTACCCAGGAGTAAGTGGATAGCTGACCCACCCTTAGTGCTGTGGCCCAGCTCATGTGAGAGCCCTGCCTTAAGCACTTACTTGGTTGCTGTCTCATTCCTCCCCTGTGTGTGTGACTCCACGTGGCACTGAATTGGGGTTTGGTGGGGTTTCAGCTCTCCTGTTAGGAGGCTGCTGTGTCCAATTCCCAGGCCAAAATGCCCATAAGCCCAGCCCTCCTTCCCACATCACGCTGGGGACGCGTTTCACTGGGGCGGGGGGGTCACTTGTTCGGGGCGCCAGAGGACAGAGAAACCCCCCCTCGAGCCATAGGGGGATCTCTCCCTCTGCACCTCTCCTGCTGACCCTCCCTCTCTTCTTTCTCTCCCAGTTGCTCCCCAGCGGATCTGGGCTGGGCCAGACTCTCCATGCTCCGATCCGGGTGAGTCCCGGCAGATACCGGGGATGGAATGGCCTGTGCTGAGTCCCTGTCCCTCCCCAGAGGCTGAATTGATGAGGGGATAATTTCTTATAGCTGCTGACTGACTCTTTCTTCACTGCAGGTGAGCCCATCCGGCCCATCGACCCGGCAGCCTGGGTGTCTCACACGGCAGCGATGACTGGCACCTACCCAGCGTACGGTATGAGTCCATCCATGAGCACAATCACTTCCACCAGCTCCTCCATCACCAGCTCCATCCCAGAGACCGAACGTAAGTCCTTGTGCCTCCGTGCTCCACCCGCTGCACGGCTTCCTCGCCTCCACTGTGCTGTAAAGGGAGCAATACATCTGCCTGGGAGCAGCTGGGACGGGCAAGGCTGCCCTGCCCTGGGGACTGAGGCTGAGACGGCTCTCACCAGGCAGGCGCTGGGACGAGGTGGGGGTTCAGCTGAGTGATTTAATACCACCTTTTTCAGCCCTGTACATAAGGAGAGTCGAAGACCCTGGGTGCAATCCAGGGGCTGTGGTGGGTGCAGAGGAAAGGCTCAGAGCAGTCGTGGGTTACCGTCTGAGACCGATAGACCAGAGAGAGTCGGCTTCTCCCTGCAGCGGTTTCTCTCCCAGACAGCAGATGGGGCAGGATGGAGGCAACTGGGAGCAAAGAGCCTCGCAGCGGGGCAGGGTCCTGCTGAGCACAGAGCTCTTCTGGTTGCTTTCTGAAGTTTTGGGTGATTGCGGTGTGCAGAGCCCTGAAGTGAGGGTCTAGAGAGCCAGGGCAAAAAGCCAGGAGTTTGTTGTAAGTTTGTGAGGAGTGGAGAATTCCCTTGCTGGGCTGTGTGGGCTCACCTGGCAACATTCACATCTCAGCTGCTTGGGACTGGTTGAAGGAAGGAGACCCTCGGCTGGGTTTTGCACAGAGTGACATGGCTGATGGGAAGGGTAACACCGAAAGGCTGGAACGGGGGGTTACACAACGTGCGCCCCAAGGCTGGCTGCGATGTATTGTTCCCTGGCCCATTCCTCCTGTGTGTGATGCTTCCATGTAGCCCTGTTGTTTTTTCTGTCCCCTCTCATCTCTGCCTCCCTTCCCTTCGTCCACACCGCAGGCCTCGATGACTTTCACCTGTCCATCCACAGCGACATGGCCACCATTGTCAAAGCCATGGCCTCCCCAGAGTCAGGCCTGGAGGTGCGTGACCGCATGTGGCTGAAGATCACCATCCCCAATGCCTTCATCGGTGAGTGACTGTGCTGCCGGCGGCAGGGCGTGGGGAACGGGTGGTCTGTTTCTGAGCAGATGCCCACAGGAGCATCTCTGTCACCGTAAGCCGTTGACTGGGACAGAGTCACAAATTGAATCTTTGGCTGTGCAGGCCCTTTTTGCCTTTTGGCTCGCTTTGTCTTGGCTCCAGTGTGGCCTCAAGGGCTACTGCCTTTCTCTCTGTCGCTGTATTTACCTCTGGTGTTTGGTGGCAGGTTCGGATGTTGTAGATTGGCTCTATCACCATGTGGAGGGCTTCACAGACCGTCGTGAATCCCGCAAATATGCCAGCAATCTGCTGAAGGCTGGCTACATCCGACACACCGTGAACAAGATCACCTTCTCGGAGCAATGCTACTACATCTTCGGGGACCTCTGTGGAAGTATGGCCCTTGGCGCGGGCCCTAATCATCAGC
>VZRU01008697.1:2009-23791 GCA_013398155.1 Pedionomus torquatus
TGAACCCGGAGCCACGTGGGCTCACCCCAGCACACAGGGAGCCTGGGGGACAGCGGGGTTCTGCCGAGGTTCTGGGGAGGGGAAGACGGGAGCAGGCAGGGAAAAGCCACGGACCAGCAGAACCTGACGCCCCCAGGATGGAGATGTGGGGGGACACTGCGCGAGGAGGAGCTCCGGGATGAAGCAGAGCCCTGGAGCCGACCCAGGCTGCACCCTTTTACTGGAGACGGNACTGAGAAGTTCAGAGGGTCCCCAGTGCTGGGTGGGCAGAGAGCAAGCGGCCAGTTCCCCCCCAGCCCCGGGAATGCCAGGCCCTTTGGCCCCGGGAATGCCTTTTGGGCCCTTTGGCAGGCAAGACGAGCTGTGGGCCAGCTGGCCCAGCCAGCCCAAGCCCGTGGCAGGCTGGAGCGCCCTCCTGGCTCGCTGCTGCCCCTCTGGGTTGGAAACAAGAGGAAAGTCCTCCTGGTGCTGCTGGTGTGGTGGGAGCTTCCCCGGCGATGGCTTCGGTGCGAGCCACGCTCGCGTGGCACGGCCAGGCCTCGCTTGGTGCCAGGCTGGCAGCGGGACAGACGCCAGGGGACTGCATGGCATCACCTCACTTCCATGCCAGAGCACCAGGGAGAGGAAAAGCCATCTCTTCTCCCTTCCCTACCAAGTCCACACTGCACTGTGGTCCCCCACTGCCAGCAGACCCCAGAGGACCCCCATGGAGCCCCCGCAGCAGGTGGGGAAGCCCCACAAGATCCAAATTCCTCTCATCAACAGACCACCCTGGCGAAAGCCAGGGGAGCTGCCACCACGAGCACCAGCCCGGGGATCCGCTCCTCCTCCCCAGCCCATGCGTGGCCTGTGCTTTATTTACTGCATACTGTTTCCCAACCTGCTGGGAAGACAGAATTATTCATTTCCTCGCCAGCTTTTCCGCGGTGCGCACCACCACAGCACCGAGTGCTTTGCAAACAATAATTAATTAACCTCTGCAGCCCACTTTGTGCGCCCGGGGGAATTTGCCCATCCCCTTCATTCCAGGGGGAGACGCTAAAATGGGACTTGCTCTGAGGTGGAAGCCCCACTTTCCAACATGAGCCTCTGAAATGCCCATGGGCCAGGACACAGCTCTCTCTATCACCTTGAGCTCGGGGTTCGAAGCGGGTGCTCAGCGTTCGAAGAACTCGCTGTGGAGTGACCCAGCCTCCAGGACGGGGAGCACAGGGTGGTCCCCGCACACGCTGCTGCCAACGGTCTCTGTTCCATCAGCCCAGAGCTCAGCTGGAGCAACTGGGCTACGAGAGCCTGCGGTGGGGGAGAGGCGGCTGGAGGCTCACTGGGTGCTCAGGTGCAAGACAAGAAAAGGAAGGGAGAGCCGAGAGGCTGTGGCAGATCTCTGGGCTCAGCCGGGGCAGGGTGACACCCTGTGAGCACCGTCCCTCACCCACCCGCGGAGGAAGGCTCTGGTGCTCGACCGACCGCTCCACGCTCCCTTCAGAGCACTCTGGAAACCAGGGGCAGCTCCAGGGGGGAGCAGGGATTTTTTTTCGGCAAGGAGGAGCAATCGCAACCTGATTACACTACTTGCTTCGAGAGAAGGCAAAAGCTTTGCCCGTACTTGAAGTTGTCACTACAAGTTCCCCAGCCCAACCCTCCAGGGTCCTAGAAATGACAATGGCTGTTTGCCAGAGGAAGGTCACTGTCCCTGCAGTGTGCCCGGGCTCTCAGTCAGACAGACTCTGCTTTTTAGGCTGCTGGGTCCCAAAGTGCCTCCTGGGCTGCGGGGACAGCCTTCATCCACTGCCAAGAGGGGTAGGAGGCCAGCGGAGTCTTCTGGGGTTGAGGAGAGGCAGGAACAGTCTCTGCAATGGCAGCCACAGAAGAGGGAGGCTTGTAGGGCATCCTCCTGCTGTATCCAAAGCTGGCAGCGTCCTCGTGCCACAGCGCCCATGTCCCCAAAGCTGGTGACGTGAGCTGTCAGCTCACGGGGAAGGGGCTGTTCCCATGCTGGGCACTGGACAAAGCGCAGGGGCCAGGCAAGGATGGATGGCAAGGGGCACTGCTGCAAGCAGGGGTGGGCACGGGAGGGATGGGACACTCGGTAGGCACAGCTGTGGCCAGGAGGGTCCTCCCATGCTGGTCATCGGCAGGGACACAGCGTCACGTCGTATCTCCATGTCCTGCCAGGAAGGTCACAGCCCTTTGTTGCCAGCGCTGGGCTTCATCACTGAGGTTTCTTCTCCAGTCCCAAATACCTTGTCAGAGCTGGAGAGATGCTGCCAAGGGATCTAAGTAGGTCTTGGAAAAACAACCTCTCGCTACCTGCTTTCCTTCTGGGACAACAGCAGTCGTCGCCCCCAAAGTCAGCAGGAGACGTTTACGGGGTACAGAGGAGGCAGCAGGTGACGCTTTCAGCAGCGCGTGGAGGGCGGCGTGGAGGGAGAGCACCCCAGATTATTATCAACTTGGCCTCACGGCTCACGAGATGACAAGCTGCAGACCGTCATAGCTGTTCAAGGCAGGACTTGGTGACAAAAGCCCAAGCGTGGATAACAAATGCCAGAGAGGTGGAGAAAAAGAGAGGGAACGGGGGGAAAAAAAATCCTCAACAACAAAAATAATCCCAAAACATGTTGTGCACAACACCCAGCGGAGATTTCTAAAAACAGCTTGTGAAAAGTTATTTTAATCTCACTTTTGACAAGTGAGCGGGTGCGACAGCGAAGGGAGCGCAGAGGGATTATACCCGGGACTGGGGCTTCGGCACAGCTCCATGGGCAGGGGTGCGATCCTGGGACATGATCCTGAGCAGGAGAAGGTGTGGAGAGAGCCCTCCCCACGCACCGTGGGCACCGGCAGAGTGCTGCCCTTCGGAATAATGCCCGCTGGACTCCTGCTGCGGCCAGGCCACGGCACAAACCCCGGCGAGCCGAAGGACGGGACGGAAAACACATCAGTGCTCAGCCCAGGCTCCGCGGGGAGAACCTCGCAGAGCAGGAGGGGGAAGGCAGAGCAGTCTCCAGGGCTGCTGGAGAGTGAGCAGATGTGTGATGGTGAGGATAAACTGGTAAGAAAACCAGACAGGATGGGGAAAGCTGAGCTGGGAAGTGTCGTAAGGCAGATTAACCTTCTTACGCTAGGAGCTGAGGGAAGAAGGGAGGCAGCAAAAGCCTATGGATGGCTGTCCCAGACAGGAGCCAAGCAAGGGGCAGAGGAAGCCGAGGAGATGACAGGCAGCAGCCTGGAGAGTGCAGGGACCTCAGTGATCCTCGATGTATCCTGCAAGAGCCCACAGGACTCAACAGCCTCTCTGCAGAGAACTGAGACCTTCCCAGATGTACGAGACCAAGCAGAAGAGATTTCACCTCCTTGGCCCTGGGATCAAGCTCTGCCCCCCAGGGATTGCTTCAACTCACAGACCACGGAAACACAAACACCATCAGGTTTTCCTCTGGACAGAGCTGCCCAGGTGCCCCCAGCAACAACCGAGGCAGCCAGGGTCTCCTCAACAACTCCACTGCTGGCACTGGGTGAGTAGGGGTCCAGCTGCACCCCCATCCCCACGCGGGTGCTGGGGAGGGGAGCCAGGTGGCACCTTCCAGCATCTCATGGGACAAAGACGCTCCTGACGGCCCCATTTGGCGTTCACTCACAGCTGTGCAAATTCGGGATCAGAAAGGGTCCCTGTGCCCCATCAGCCCTCCAAGCCAGCCCCAACGGTTCCTGTCCCATCCCCTCCAGGTGCCAAACAAAGCAGTTCATTAGCGCACACCCAGCGTCTCCTGATGAATGAACTGGGAAGAATCGCAAACCACTTTTGGCTACTCTGTGTGTGGAAAAAGGAGATGCTCTCGGGCGAGAATTACTCACTCTGCTCCAGTTACCTTACAATCCATTCTTGGAGCAAAATTTCATCCCACCATCAATATGTCGGCAGCCAGCTGGAGATCCTCACAGCCCTGCACTCCTGCTAACCCCAGGCAAGACCCAGCTCGGGGTTGGAGGCAATGGGACCACTCCCCGCACTGCCCGACAACACTCCAGAGGCCCAGAGTCTCGCTCCACCCACGCGGCCGCCCCCATCTCCCCATCCTCCTCCGGCACCGGGTATTTAACAGACATTGCCTCCCTCGCCGATCCCGGGAACACCCACCAGGGATTCCCATCCAGCCACCCATCGGGCCACCTCATCTTGAATGGGTTTACTCCTTTCCAGGATTGTTTCTCTTCCCAGATAAGCTCATTTTCAAGATGCTTAAGAACGTTTAAAAAATGCAGGTTAATGATGCCACCGCCTCCTTTTTCACATCCTTGCAACAGCCTAGCAGAGTCGGAGGAGCTCCTCGCTCTTGCAGGGACCTCATCCTTTTGGGTCCGTCATTCTGGGGCACATCCAGAGGGATCTGCCAGGCACTGCCCGTGCAGCCTCCCCACGCACCACCTCCAGAAGCACATTCCACTCCTTTTCCCGCTGTGGGGGCTTGGCTTTGGGTGCCGTTCTGCTGCCACCCTCGTGACAGGGGCACAAGGCTCGAAGCCCTTGCAGGGACAAGTGCTGCCTGCCCAGGGTCAGGAACCACTGCCAGAGCTGGGTGACTGGCATCCCCTCTTCCCAGGGCTCATATCAGCCTGGACTGACCGTGGACCTTCTGGGAAAGCCTCTAGCTGGAAAAGCAGAGGACAAAGATGGCCATGGGGGGCAAAACCCCACTCAGCAAAATCCTGGCCCCCAAACTTGCACAGGAGTTTGGCACCTGTTTGGCACTCAAGACCCCAAGCTGATGGGCAGCAATGCAACCCCCAGGACAGCTCCAGCTGTGGACATGGTACCAGGACAGCAGAACTCACACCCTCAGCCTGGACACCTGGAGCACACCAGAAACCAGTCACGAGGCTGGAAACCTCCCAGTAACACACTGACCCTTCTCGCCTGACCCAACGGATGCCTTGCTTTGCCAGCACCCCAGAGAGGCAGCTCAGAAGCTGGAGGTGGGACATGGCACACGGGCAAGGGCACAGTAAGCTGGACCTTGGATGGGGAAAGCTAGACACCAGATCTGGCTCAAACCCCCAGCTGCTCCAGTTTTCCAGGTCAAGCCCAGCAGAGCTGCAAGCCACAGCGCGGAGCCAGGGCCAGTGCGACCACCCTTACCAAAACACACTTCCCCGGCTCCAGGCTCCAGAGGGAACTCTCCGTGTTGATCTTGTGGGTGAGCTTCCCTTCCATGAGGACACGCTGGCTGCTCCCCTCCAGCACGGCCACGCGAATCGTGCTGTTGCTGATATCCACAGCCACCTGGAAACGCAGACAGAGAGAAAATAACCAGGAAAGTTCCTGCTTGCCCTCTTGTTGTGTCAGTTGGGGTTTGGGATCAAGTGCACTCGTTGGGGATGCGAGAGAGAGAAGAGCTTTCAGATCTGCATGTAGCAGGAGGATGGGAATTCTGCTGTCATTTCAGAGCAAACAACAATAGCCGGGAGAATGGAAACCTCTCTGGGGAAGAGAAAGCAGCAGGGCCCAGCAGACAGAGCCCTAGGAAGGATTTGAGGCAGCTGGTTCTGCCACTATGACTGCCCCATGCCTCAGTTTCCCCACAGAGAAAACCAGCAACGGTACAAGTCTCCTCCATACAGTGCTCAAAGGCTGGATGCCCGCTTGCTGTGACCGAGCTGTTCAGAGCACAGCAGGGGCCTGACTGTCACCACGATGAGCTGGGAAGGGGGGGCTGTTCCTGGGAGCTGAGCACTCCCCTGCTGAGCAAGAACCATTCGGGGATTTCTACACCAGGGATTTCTGCAAGGGCTCGTCCCCCGTCTGTACCGCACCGAAGGCATGTTCCTTGGCTTCACTTCTGCTGCCGGAGCCAGCGTTGGGCCCAGCCCAGGCCTCCTGCGGCACGGCTGCCCTGCTCCCCGCGTGGGGACGGGGGGACGAGGCAGCTCCGTCCCCAGGATCGGGGCCAGCTCCCGCCCGCAGCAGCCATATGGGGAACCCTGCTCCGACCTGCCACGGAGGTGACATGGCTCTCCCCCGGGGAGACAGAGGCAGACTGCGACTTCACTGCGCTGCACGCAGTACCTCGGTCTCCGGAGAGACCATATGCTCTCTGCTTTCCCCCTCGGCCCCAAGCTGCCACCAGCAGAGCCCAAATTGGGCTGGGGGGCTAAGGGAGGACCTGGCCAGGAAAGGGTAGGTTTGTGGCCCGTGGCACAGCCCCGTCCCTGGCCAGAGAGGAGGAGACTGCAGTGAGATTTGCCTGCATTCTCTCCCAGAGTTCCCCCAGATCTTCCTCCCGCTCTGCAGATCTCATTTGAAATGTTATTACATTATCCATTACCTAGGAGATTTCCAGCGGCTCACTAGCTCCACGCAGGCAAGAGACAGGCAAAGCTGCTCCAGCAGGGGAGGGCACTGCGGCTGCGTCTGAGCGGAGCCACCCAGACAAAGCCCCCAGACCCACGGGGTGCAATGGGGAGCTGCCAGGGCTGTGACAGGAGCGGAGGCCCCGCACACGCAGCGCAGGGGACAATGAGACTGCCGATGCTCTGCCTGGCAGCAGGACCGTGGTCACAGGGGGATCGGGGAAGGGATGTGAGCTTCGGGTCTGCTGGACGGGAGAGGACGCCTGGCGTTCACCCGGCACGTGGTTGTGGGCAGCCTCTGCGAAAGCAGCTCCTCCTGGATGGGAAACCTCTCCGGACAGGCTGCAGCAAGAAGCACCTTCCTCCAGCCCAGGCTGAGGCCTCTACACCACCACCGACTGCCCCGGGCACGGGTGCAAGGACAGGGCTGCTAGTGCTGAGCTCCCATCACGGCACGGGGCCTGCCCAGAAAGGGTCAAGAGGAAGAAAGCAAGGTGACCCCCAAGTCGCCTTCTGGGGCGGCTTCTTTGAGGCATGGAGGGACAGGGAGTTTAGAGATACGGAAGGCACAGACACAGCGTCACGGCTGCAGGATCTAGAGTCAAACGTGAGAGGGCCACCCCAAGGTGGCTGGGGGATGTGCTCGAGGTGGCTCTGGGACCAGGAGAGCATTAGGAGAGGGAGTGGAGAAACCTAAGTGGAAGAAGGGATCCAAGCCTGGCAGCCTTACCCCAGGCACTCTGCTGCACAACCAGCCAGCGGGAGAGGCCACCACAGCACCCGCTTCTACCTCCAGCCAACAGAAAGGCCTCTCTTGGCACAGCATCCCACCAGGAGCAGGGACAGGGGCCAGGAGGAAAGCACATAGCATCAGAGAGCCCTGGCCCCTCTTGCGTGGAGAAAAACGTCGGGGAGGACTCGTGTGTGTGTGTGGTAGTGCCCGAAAAACACAGGGTTTGGCACACGTGGGCAGCAGCTCCTTCTTGNAGAGCAACCCCAGGAAACACGCTGTCCTGGCAGCGCAGCCATGAGCAGGGGCACCCCGGAGGCTGCTCGTCCCCCGGCATGCACACCCCGCGAGCACCTCTGCCCCCCAAACACCCGCCTCGGCTTCCCGAGGCAAGGCAGATCTCAGCTCTCTGCCGTGGCTTTCCACCACAGTCATTTCTGTGCACACGACAACACCCACGCTCACCCACGCAAATCAAACAAGCAAACACAAACCTATGGAGGAATCTAGCTCATCTCCTCTGAGCCAGGCAGAGAGAGAGGCTTGTTGTCATTATCTCTATTTAAGTGCTCGGGAAGCGCTGGGATCCATGGGCCCCTGTTGTGCCTGTAAGTAGATCAGAGAGGTGGAGACCGCAGAGGAAGATGCTCCCACCTACCCCATCGCCCATTCCTGCTCCACGGACACTTTTTTGGAGCTCCATACAAGGAAACCTTAAGCTCGCCTGAGTGAAAATGTGCCATAGCAACAGCTTGAATCCAAAAAAGTGTCATAAGGAAGATTTTGAGCAGCATTAGAGCTGGGTGCGCTCTGAGCCCGGGAATCAAACGGGGGAGATTTTTAATCTCACCTTGGCAGGCAGAAGCCAAAATCCTGGTTATTTTTTAACAAGATGGAGATGCACGGTGAACACAGGGGAATGCTTCTCTTTTGCAGGAACCCATCAACGTGTCCAAAGTCCATCGAGCTTTAAAATGGCTCTGGACCATCCTGCTTTGGCCCATCACCCAGCCTATCTGCTTCCAACCCCACGAGGCTGGAATTGATTTAAAGAATCATTTCAAAGTGAAAACTCGGCTGCCAAGAGTAGCCCCAGGAGGGATGTATGAACCAAATACCAGGACATGCTTTACAAGGGTGAGGAAGTCCAACATCTCAACCTGAGAGGGCAGCTCAGGCGGGAACCAGGTCCAGGGCAGGCAGAGCCACAGCACAGGCAAGAGCATGGGAAGGCGGCGCCCTGATAATCACCCCACAGCCACACAGGGGCTCTTCTGCAGCAACAGCACGGTCTTGAGTCGAAGAAAGGCCCCATCCCAGCTCCGCCAGGCACCTGCAAGGCCCCCACACCTCTGGGTGGCAAAGAACGGGGTGGACAAAGCCTGATGGTATTTCTTTCTTTGGCAAGGACACAACTGCCCTGTGCACAAAGGGCACTTCCCTGGGCAGCGAGAAGCATCGTGACTGCAATGTAATGCAGAGGGATGGAACATCCATCTGGATGCCCCCGAATTATTCCAAGAAACAGCTTGGGTTTGTTTTAGAGACCCACTCGGAAAGATGCATCTCCCGGTCCCCCTGCTGTCCCCGTGGCAGCCGTTTGCTCCCTCACCCCTCCGGTCCGGGTTGCTGCTGCCAATTACACTCTTCTGGCATGACCAGGAGCTGTGTAGGCTGGAGCCGGTGAACAAACCCAAGCCTGCTCATTTCAGCCACCCTGGAAGCAGAGAATGGGAGGTGGGGGAGCACGGACTTCCCAAATGGAAAAATACAGAACCAGCCGTAGGGAGGGCAGCACTTGGGAAAGCCAGGAGACCTCACACTCCTGGGTCCAACTAACGCCAGCCACGGGCGCGCTCAAGTCCCTCGCCGGGAGGGAACAGAAGCGGTGAAGGAAAAGCGACGTGACCGCTCGTGGCCAGGAACAGAGAAGAAAAGTTCCTGCCTGAGCCAACGAGGGAGGTGGAACCATCCCCTGCCCACGCAGGCAGCCAGGGAGAGGGTATGGCCGCTCACCTGTACCCCAGCACCAGCTCCCTTCCCCCCTGAGCAGCTCAGGTCTCACACGGGCTGTGCCTGCTCCAGTTCCTGAATGCCAGAGGAGTCGTTCCAGCAGCTCCCACTTGCAGGAGACACTCCAGAGGGAGCAACAGGGAAGAAGCACCCATCCCCAGGCAAGCTCAGAGACCCACATACAAGTTTGCAGGCAGTGGAAGTGGAGAGACAAAGTCCAGAAAGTGCCACGCGGCGCCAGGGAACCCCACTGGGGCCAGAGCAACAGGACACTGCCGTCACACCAGGAACCCGGCCGGGCTGGGACCATCAGTCCCCACCAGCCACACACCCAGCACTGGACAAAAAGAGGCAGGATTGTATCCTGCTCCTCGAGCATGAAGGCCAAGGAGCCTTCCTGCTTCAAACAGAGCTTCCCAGGAAAGCTGAGCACACCGAGGGAAAGGGAAATGCAGAAAGACACACCATTAACACCACTTTACCTGTTTGCCTTTTACGATGTGCTTGGGCACAGGCACTTTAATCTCCAGGTCACTGAAGTCTTGGGACCAGGCGTAATTCTCTCTCACAGCCCCATTGTAGCTGTCGGGGTTTGTCTGGAACTGCTCCTGTCTCCTGGGGGAGAAGAAAGGAGTGACATGCTCAGTTGTTGGCGAGATCAGTCTGGAGAGAGGAGGAAACTTGAGAGCAGGGTGTAAGAAGCAGGAAGGGAGGGCAGAGCCTCTGCTCGGCCACGCGTCGGGCTGGACGCCCAGTCTCTCCCTTGCTGCTGGCCCTCTCAAGGAAGGGTGGCAGCCTCAGGGCGACCCCAGCTACCCTGCCGGTTGTGGGCGACCTGCACACCCAGCCTGCTGCCAGGGAAGTCAAGCTGCTAATGGGACAACTGGTGAGATGCGGTAATTTGGCTGCCCCAGAGGTACACAGCTGGCCCCCAGCTGGCTTGGGAAGCCTCCCACGCTAACTGCGCTTCAGCGCAGAGCTCCTCTTCCTCTCCACCTCTCATCGCAGCTGGAGCAGGGGACACCGTCGCTCACTGGAGTGTGAGTGCTGTCTCCTGGGCCACTGCCTCAGCCCATCAGTGTGACCTGGCTTCACCAGGAAAGAGCAGATCTGGTCGTCCTCCTCCCGATTTTAGCGTGTTTGGGAAACCCACCAGCCGTGATGAGCGGGGCAGCTGCTGCCACAGAGGTGATGGAGCTGCGGAGCCAGCTCAGCATGGCACTGGAAGGGGGCAATGGGACAAGTGGGTCAGGAGAACACCTTGAGCAAAACACAACCTCTTCGAGCTGCAGAAACCTCAGAAGGATGAGGAGGTGGCTGTGATGGGATTTATCAGAATGACAAGCAATAATCAATACAGCATCTCCAGCCAAGAAAAGAGATCTCCGCCACACCCGTGTCCCTTTAAACTGCTGGCAGGCAGAAGATCTATTCCATCGAAACCTCCCGGAGAGGGCTTGCAAATAAAATAAAATCTCTTTCTAAAGATAGCTGCGGTGCTAACAAAAGGCAGAGTTATTTTAAAATGTTTTGATACGCACCTAGTCCTCAATCTGGAGCTGTATAAACATGGGGCTGCAGTGAGTTACGTAAAGGGGGGGCCAGTGACGAGTGGCCCTGGGGGGCAGCCAGCCCTGGGCACCGCGTTCCCCCCATGCCCCGCTGCCTTCTTGACACCCCCACACCGAGGGGCCCTCGCCAGCGCCAGGCGGGGGTGGTTCCCGGCAGCACGGTGCCCTGAGAATTATGTAAGATCCATTCATTTTAATTAAATTAGGCTCTAAGATGACCGTTGGGTGTTGTCGAAGGGGCTGTACATACATCTCCCCCCCACTTCTTTTTTCCTTGATGGTTTTCGTGGGGGTTTTCCTGCCCTATTACAGTGACCCACGCTCTGGAGCAGTTTTGATCCGGTTCCCCGGGCAGCACAGGCAGCACCGGGAGCTGGCAGTGCCCATGGGCTCCCAGCCTCGGGCCAGTGATTTCAGGGGTCTGCATCACTTTTTTTGGGCATCTTGGCCTCGCCTGGCGGTTGCCCATTGGGTGCCCATTGCCATGGAAACGGGGTTGGCATGGCAGCACCGAACTGGTGCTGGCGCGGGTTGGCTCCAGCTGTCGGTTTCCCAGCCGCCCCCAGACTGTAGGAGTCGAACAGGCTGGAGGGTGAGAGGGGGAACGGTGAGGGCAACCGAGGTCTGCGGGGCCCCACTCATGCCCCGGGGGAAGCAGAGGGGCTGAAACAAGGTCGTGCATCCCTGAGCATCACCTTGGCGTGTCCCCAGGTCCTCCCCCAGAGCCAGCCCAGTGCTGGCACCTGGGCACGGTCGTCCCAGGGCTCACACTGCACAAGCCCTGACAGAGAAGAGGGACGTTTACCTCCCAAGGCAAGGGTCCATGCTCTGCCTGGCTGAGTGCCCTCACAGGACATAGAACGGATTGAGTTGGAAAGGACCTTCAAGATCATCCCGTTCCACCCCCCCTGCCCTGGGCAGGGACACCTCCCACCACACCAGGTCCCTCCAAGCCACATCCAGCCTGGCCTTGAACCCTTCCAGGGATGGGGCAGCCACAGCTTCTCNGCAGCAGAGGGGCTCCAGCCCTCTGATCATCTGTGTGGCTCTCCACTGGACCCCTTCCACCAGGCCCATGTCTTTTCTACGTTGAGGACTGCAGAGCTGGACACAGTAGTCAAATCATCATCATCCGGAGAGCAAGCTAAGAACCAGACAAGAAGCAGGAAATGGCTAATTACTTCCAGCACATCCTTCTTCTCAGCCTTTCCCGAGCAAAGCTTGAAGGCTGAAGGGGGAGGCAGCAAGCCCATGCCTGGGCCAAGAAGTTTAGAGCGGATGCAAAGCATCAGAGATGGGAGAAAAGCCATCAGGGCAAAGGCAAGCATGGGTCACACCACCTGCAAACACCTCACGGCCACAGCAGACAAATCCAGTCCCAGAGCAGATGCTCACTGCCACAAAGCCACCGGGTCTGTCCTTGTGTCTTTTCCTTGGGAGGAAAGGGCTGGAGCTGAGCAGACCCTAGAGCTCATGGAGCAAGATTTTGTCGTCCCATGAGGGCACCAGTGGCTTCGTGGCAGCCCCAGGAGGTGTCAGTGTTGATTGGGTCACCTCCACAGGGAAAGTGAGGCCAAACTTGCTCCGCAGTGACTCCATCAAGCTTCTCTTTGCACGGCATCACTGAAGGAGGAAAAGCAGCCTTCCTTCCAGCCTTGACCGTCCCCCACAGGAGAGCTCTGTCCTCCAAGCCCTGACTGTCCCCCATGGGACAGCTCTGTCCTCGCTCCCTCTGTGCCATAATGAGAGCGATGTGCCAGGGGATGGGGGGATGTTTCACAGCTGCCTCTGCTGCCCCAGGGGACTGGGGAAGGTTTCACAGCCACCTCTGCCGCCCTGTGCAGCTGCCTCATCCTCACCGCTGGGCTGGCTGGGCAATGCCTGCCCCAGAAAAATCATCCTCATCCTCAGCCAGCTTCAGCAGGGAGAAGTTTCCCCTCGTGTCTAAACCTGCCTCCAGCCGTGGTTGCTCGTCCCAGGGCCACGTGCCAACACTTCTCTGCTCCTGTCCTTCCCCCAACAGCCAGCTCCATCCCTCCAGCCCTTTCTGCAATACACCAACTCTGCTCCTGGTGCTCAGAATCCTCAGATGTGAAACTACTGGGGTGAGTTTGTGCCTCAAAACCAGATTACAAGGGGAATTCACGGAGGCCTCGGTAAATTCTCCTGCAAGTTTAACTGCCTGCTCTTGAGCAAACGAGGATTCGGGGTGACAAACACAGGCCTCAGCCTCATTAGGCACCTCTGACAAACAGCTGATAGCTCTACCATCCCCTGGAGCAACTCTTCCTTTCCTGGAGGTCTTCCAGCCAGCTCCTTGCCTGGTCCAACTGTGCTTAGCACACACCACCTTTCATGCCGGCGGCACTCAAGAAATTGGACCCAGCTCCTTGGCTGGAGGCAGCTTCCCTCGCCGTCTGCAGGGGACAGCCCCAGCTCCTGGCGAGCTGTGCCGCGCTGGAGCTGGCTCTCCCAGCCAACGCCATCCCTCGAGTCGCTTCAACAGCACCACCGTGCACCAGGTCAGAGAAACTCCCAGAGGAACACCGTGGCCAGGAGACACCCTTGTCCCCAGAGCCACCCGGTGAGGACGGAGGCTGGGCGCAGAGTGCGGTGCGGGTCAGGCAGTGATCCTGCTGGCAGCCTGGCGGTGCCATGGCCAGCTCGCCTGGTGTGGAGCCACTCGCCAGGCCCAGGCAGGTGGTGGCAGAGCTGGGGAGAGGGAGGTGAAGAAGCATCGGCTTTTAAACCCAAGGGTTTGGCACCGCGTGCACTTGGCTGCCGGGTGGTGGGGATGGTGTGGGTGGGTCTGTGTGTTCTGTCTTGTTCTATTTTTGCTCGCAATGTGTCATTTTGGGGGAGGTGAAACCTTTAACAATGCACCGTCAAGAAGCAGCCGATCTGTTTTCCATCCCTGGGAGTGGCACCGCATGGCTGCGCTGTCACCGCTACCGCAGCCGCTCCCCTTGTGCGGGGGGGGTCAGATCCCAGCAGCAGCAAGAGGTGGCCGAGACCCAAGGGGCAGTGGTGGTGTCACCAGGAGGTGCTGCTCGAGGCTGGATGCCCAAGGGCTGAACACCAGGCTGGGCCCCCTTCACAGATTTCTGAGCGTTTCTTATTCCGGGATTTCCAGATCCGTGGGCTGGCGATGCGCAATGAGCCACGCGATGGAAACGGCGACAGAGCGGACACTGGGCTGAACCCGCTTCCGTCCTCAGAGCACAACAGCTCCAGCACCGGCTCTGGAAAAGCAGCACCAGACACAAACCAGGAGCAGAATGCAAACGCTGAAGGATTTGATTTCATGTTCTGTACAAGGAGAAGTAGGGCAGCTCACCCAGGTCCTCTTCACTGAGGACTTTTGGTGCAAGAATGCAGAAGTTGAGGAACAGCCACAGCAGCAGCCTGATGCTGCAGGCTGAGGGGGGAGCAGAGGTGGGCGAGCTTCATGGGAAGGAGCTGATATGGACCTAATCCCAGTGGACTCTTCTTCTCCAGGAAAAAAAAAAGGAAAAAAAAAGAAAAGAAAAAAAAAAAAAGAAAATCCCAAGGATTTTGAGAACTACTTAAGGAAACGGATCCCCTTAGCTTGGAGCACCTCAGCTTTCCGGCCCAGGATCTCTCTCTCAGGACACAGGATGATCATAGAATTATAGAATGTTTTGAGTTGGAAGGGACCTCAAAGATCATGGAGTTCCAGCCCCCCTGCCCTGGGCAGGGCCACCTCCCACCACACCAGGTTGCTCCAAGCCCCATCCAGCCTGGCCTTGAACCCCTCCAGGGATGGGGCAGCCACAGCTTCTCGGGGCAGCCTGTTCCAGTGCCTCACCACCCTCACAGCAAACAAGTTCTTCCTAAGATCCAATCTAAATCTCCCCTCTTCCCATGTCAAACCCTTCCCCCTTGTCCTGTCCCTCCACTCCCTGACCAAGAGTCCCTCTCCAGCTCTCCTGGAGCTCCCTTCAGATCCTGGAAGGCTGCTCCAAGGTCTCCCCGGAGCCTTCTCTTCTCCAGGCTGAACAGCCCCAGCTCCCTCAGCCTGTCCTCACAGCAGAGGGGCTCCAGCTCTCAGAGCATCTGCGTGGCCCTCCGCTGGACCCCTTCCAACAGTTCTGATGGAACACCTGGGTTTTGGGGAGTCAGGGATGCCATCCCAATGGCTCAATGTCCAGCACTGCCGGGGCCAGGGTCCACCTCAGCTGGCACTGGCTCTTGGGCTGAGCAGACACTGAGCCCAGGCTGGGGGTCTGCATGCTGCTGTGCCCGGTACAGCAGGTACCCTCCATCACTTGGCCTTCACAGAAAGCTTCCTCTGGGGCCAACACTGCTGTTTGCCCTTAGTCAAGGTGAATTATTTAGGCAGCTTTAAGGAAAACGTGTCAAGCCAGTTAAGTGATGCAGATGTGGAGGTGGGTGGAGAAGAGAAACAACCTCCACGGCTGAAGCTGGGCAAGCAGGACTGGCTGAGGAGGGTGACGTTGGGAGAAAGCTGGGTTGGTGCCATGAGACAAACACCCCAGCGCACGCAGAAAAGGAGACCTAGACCCAGTCCCTTCTGCAAAGCTGCCCCCGAAGGAGGTATTTATAAGAGTCTGACTCTTCCTGTGCTCTGCCATTGACAGCACATCTCACAAGCCCATCTGCAAAAGCAAACCTCTCACCTCTGCCGGACCTCCCTGTGTTTAGAGTGGTGAAAACCGAGGAGAAGGCTGTTGTAGGGAGTCCCCCTGCCAGCAAACAGCAAAGAAAAAACATCCCAGCTCTGTGTTTTAACCACTGACAGAGGCCCTGTGCAATGCACAAAACCCTCCTTCGAGCTCAAGAGGTTGCCGAGAATGGAAAGATCTCATTAAGTAGTAATGAAGTTCTGAGCAAGTAGGAAAAGAGAAAAATCAGGCACAACGTGTCCGCGTGCCTAACCCAAATAAGCGTGCAGCAAGCGGGGCCTTCCAGGGAGATGCACCGCACGCCGTCAGTCCAGCCAGCATTTATTGCAATGATCAGATGTTCGGATCAAGGCTCTTGCTCCGTGACAGCAGCCTAGAGTGAGTGGCGTCCATCAACATAATTAATCCCTCATCCCCACCACTGTGATGACTCAAGGAGGCACCTGCAAATTCAGGAAGAGAAGCTGCTGCCGACACGCAAGCGCCTGGGGCAGGCTGCTGCGCTGCAAGATCCCCAGCACCCCAGCAGGGCTGTACCTGAGGGCTTTTCCCCTCTGACTGCGTGGGAAATGCCTGCCCTGGGCTGGGTTTCTCCGAGCCAGACGTCTCCACTGCAGGTTCTAGTGCGAGCGCTGCAGGGCACGAGGGGAGGTGGAAGAAGGGCCCTACCTCCTGCATGCCATGGCCCTGCCATCCCTGTCCTGACTGAGACGGCAGTGTCCAGATCTTTCTGTGGCTCAAAGCATCTTGCTGGGCTTCCCAGCAAGTAGGGAGGATGATGCAGAGGAGCATGAAAGGAGTGTTTGCAGTCTGTCTTCCGAAACCGCTACAACACGCTCAGCTCTGCTGCTGGGACCCAGCACCGAGTCAGCAGCCACCGTCCTCCTGCCCTGGCAATGGTGGGGTCACTCACCGGTGATCCCAGGGGAACCCTGGCTGGCCCCCTCATGCAATCATAAATCTCTCCTTCCTGGGGAACCCCCTGGACCACACCTGCCTCCAGCCTTACCAGTGCTATCAGAGCTGGAAACCACTGCAGCAGCAGAGGGGTGGTTGGAGGGCCAGCCACGCGGGGCTGGCAGCGGCTGGCAGCAGAGCCCTCTCCGCATCGCGACACCTGACGGCACCAGCACACACGGCAGAACACAGACTTCCAGAACTTCTGCCTCCCAGGCCCCTGTGTGCCAGCGTGACCAGATGAAAACTCAAAGCCACCATGAGCCACGGGAAGGTCTGTGCACCCTGTACAGCTTCTGCCAAGCCCCAGCTCAAGCTGGACCACAGCCAGAGGGGAAAAAAAACCAGCTTTTAAGATGAATTTGAAAAGGGTCAGACTTGCTCCTTGAGGTTCCAACACAGGTGGTGGAACAGCTGAGCAACAGGTAGAGAAGCCAAAAGTTTTCTCTCTTCAGAAAGCTGCATTTCCAAAGCTGCAGGGATTGCATGCGTGGAAAATACCAGGTTCAGGCTCCTTCTGCAAGCAAGCAGCGAAGGAGCCTCCCCCCACCTCCAGATTTTAACATCTTTTGGCATCAAAACATCAGGACCGTTGCACTTTTGTCTCTCGGTTTTGCCCCACCGAAGCAGGAGGAGCGCTTCCTGCGGGCTCTTGGCACCTTCGCTGAGGTCCTAGAGGCACCCGGTGTTTCATAAAGGCTCCTTTTGTACAGAACACTTCAGTTAATTAGGTCTCCGGCAAAGCGTTAAGCAAGCTGAATACCAAACCCTTCCCTCTTACAGCTCAATTCACACCCGCCATCAGCAAGCCTCCGGATCCACTCCGCTGCTGTCAGCACGCTTCAGACCTGCACATGGTAATGGCCCGGGGGTTCCCAGCGCCCTCTCAACCCTCAGTGTTTCTTCCAGCCCAGGCGTGTTTGGGTTACTGGAGGAGAACACCACAAATCCAGCTTTGGAAGGTTTCCTTCACCTCAGTGGTCTCCTTCACCACTGTGGACAGAAGCTCCTGAGCGGCTCCTCAGTGGCCCACTACACCAGCCTCGGGGCTCCCAAGCGCACACCTCCATAGCTGTACAGCCTCAGTGGTCCCGCTCTCAGAATACCCTGAAAAGTGGAAGCCAATGCCTTCCCCGCACTGCCAAAATTCAGGCACACCCCAGGTGGGCCGTGCAGTCCAGGCTCGAGCCTGTGGTACCCACTGTCAGCTCTCCAGGAAGGTCTCCTCACCTTCAGGAAGCCTCAGAGCTTCAACTCATCCACCAGGATGGGACCAACAACCAAAAATAGAGCGCATCAAGACACTTTCCCCCTGTATCGTGCTGTATCATCAAGTCGGGGTGAAGGCTGCGGGGAGAGGGTGCCCCACAAACCACCCACAAGACGATGCCTGACCCAGCAGCCCAACAGCAAATCCACCCAACCTGCTCAGCTGGAGGTCCCACCACGCGGGACCAAGACCCTGCCCCTCTCCCAGCTCGGTGAGAGCCTTGGTCTATTCCAAGCTCGCACTCTTCGGGGGAGCTTTTAGCCTTCCCTTTCAGCATCCGAGTTATTTATGGAGCCGTTCGACAGAGCCAACTTACTGACATTAGGCAAGTTTAAATGCCACCGCCAGCTCGCGGGAGAGCTTCGGAGCGCCGGCACCAGAGGGCTAGATTTCACTGCTGCTGGGATATTTAGGTCAAGGACAGCAGGACACACTTCTGTTCGGAGAGGTCCCCTGGGATCTTTATTGTCTGCACAGAGCTTATACAACCTTGGATTTCAGAGGTCTCCTCCGAGAGTCCTACGTGCAGCCAAATGGGGCTGGATTCAATTATAGCTCCCCGGGAAAAAGGGTATAAGGCCAGAGAAATCCAACAGGATTGAACTGGGGGGGTGGGGGGAGGGTAGGACAAGGCCCTCAGACCCCCCCCCCCCACCAACACCACCTGGCCCAGTCTCTCCTGACACCTGAGGACACAACGGGGCTACACCGGACGCGTGCGCTCGGGGCAATTTCCCACATTACGCTGCTTCCTTCGGTGAACAACACGATATTAAAACAAGCAAACAGATATTGCTTTTTTTAAATAAGAATCAGGCACACGCTGTCCCTCGGCCTCCAGCCCTGGGATTTTCTGCTTGTTAAGAGAAAAAATTATAGGTTTTAATTTAGTTATTTTTGGTCCCAGGACCTAATTTTGGAGCTCAGTACCTTGGTAGGGCAACTAAAGCCCTGAGGATTCAGTGCATGAGAGGGGAGCTGGCACTGCACTGCTGATCTCAGCAACCCAACCGCAGGAGTCCAATTCCCTATGAAAGCGCTGGAAAATTGGGCCCCAACTAATTCCTCATCAGCAAAAGGCTTGTTACAGTCCAGGGCTGCACGAGACAGAGGGCCGGGGGGGGCGCATCCTCAGCTCAAGTGCTTCGACCCTTTGAAAAGACGCTTCTTGAGCAGTTGAATTTCCACCACTATGGAAGAAGGCTCACATTGAAATAATTCTTCCAGCAGGAAGCCACAGCCTCGCTCTGTTGCAAGAAGATAGATACCACTTGGCAGGGAGGACTTAAAGAGAAGTTTCCCCACTTCCCCCAGTATGACCTGGACACGTCCCTCCTAGAAATCAAACTCGGCGGCACCGCAAGGCCAGCGCTGCAGCTTCCAAGAGCAAAACAGCCTCTATGATACAGGACGAGGGGAGGACACGCAGCCTTTCCTCTGCTGAGCACGTCGGAGGAGAGAGGTTTGGCCAACACGGGGCTTTCGGGAAGCTCACATTCCCAGCAAGCACAGGCTGCAGCTCCCACTGGGAAAGCCGTCTGCCAGCGCTGGGGGGCACTGGGAGAGAAGGAAAAGGGTTTAAGGGAACCAAGTGGCTGGAAGAAGTCTTCTTGAGACATTGGACATTGGGACAGCAGGACAGCCCGGGACCAAAGAAACAGAGTAGAAGTGGAGACAGATGCAGAGCGCAGGGACAGCCCTTGCCACCCCATCAATGGCAAGGAACAACGGAGGATCGTGCCGGACCAGGAGGAGGAAGAGTATGCTGAAGTGAGAAAGAACTGAGCCAACAAGGACTCCTCAGCCTAAAACCAGAACGTGATGGGAAAATCCCACACAGGGTGGGGAGCTGGGGAAGTACTTTTGAACCCTGCACGGAGGGGTTCAAAAACCACACACAGTGGCGTGGAGCTGCTGCACAGTGGGGGACCTGCTGCAGGACACTGCCATGGACACCCCAGCGCTGAAATTCAGAGACAAAATTAAACAAAATAATCCACCAAGAGACATGAAAGACCAAGCACTCGCTCCAGCTCAGAAAGCCACTGAGCTGTGATTTGCCAGTGGCTGGGGGAAAACACAGAGGAAGTATCACCGTACGCTCATTCTGTTCTTCTCCTCTTCCCCAAGCGTCTGCCGCTGTTGGAGACAGGATATGGGGCCAGATGGAGCTCGGCTGTACCGGGTCAGGCCGTTCTCTGGAGGTCTGTCTGGCTCCTGCTTGTGACGGGCCCTGGCCGTGCCAGGGGAACTCCCCAGGCGCAGCCCTGGGCACCTTGCGGCACCTCTGCGCAGCTCGTGCGTGTGGAAGGAATTGGAACCAGGACAGACTCTCCCTTAAATATGGATCAGGATCAGCCTCGTCTTTCTGGGTCAGGCTGGAAGAACAGCACAGACTCAATGGTGAGCTCACCAGGAAAGCCCACCGAGACATTGGGGAAGGAAACCAGTTTAACTGGCTTCTGGTCTGGATGGTCCCAGACAGAGTCGAGCATTGAGCATCGCTGGCTCCGCTCCCTTCCCCTGCCCGTTCTCCAGGAAAAGGCTTGAGAGAAGAAAGTTTGGGGGAACGCTGCCTCTGAGCCAAACAAAACTGCCTTCAAAGCTGGCAACATGCAGTGATGTCTCCTCTCCACTGCCCTGCTCCACTGCTGAGGGCAATCAGCAGCAAAATTCCCCTCTCCTGCACCCTGAGGAGAATGAAGCCACGCCAGAAAGCCCATCCTGCAAGCACCTCGCAATGATAAAAAAAAAATCCATCTGGGCTTCCGGCAAAGCCAAGCCGTTGCTAAGTCAAATTAGATTCACACAGGAGCCTCATGGAAATTTCCCAGAGCGCTGCTGTGTCATCTTGGGGATGCTCCCAGCGAGCCCTGCAAAGGGTTAACCCCAGGCCACAGGGTCTTCGGGAATGGAAGTGGCCGCTCTGGGGAGAGCTGGAGCTCCAGCTCACCAGATCTGAACTGAAATGTGTTATTTTACTCTTCTTCTCGCCAGGGACAGCAAGCCGGAAAGCACACAAGTGATTTTTGTAGGTCGCTACCGAGTCCCACCATCCACTTTTAGGGATGACAGAGCAGTAGGTGGCCCGTCCTGCCACAGAGCTCCCCTGCACAGGGCGGTCAGGGTGGCCGGGGCTCTACTGGCCGCTGCTGCCCATCCATCCCCTTCCCTGGCACAAGCCCACTGCACGCACAGGGGGCAGCCTCTTCCCCAGCTCACGCAGCACAAAAGACCTGCTGGATCTCCTGCAAGGCCCAAGCAAGGCAGCGGTGGAGCAGCCAGCAGCCCCCTTCTCACCACAGCTCGCTCCCTCCCTCCCTCCCTCCCTCTCCATGCCAAGGTGAACAGTTGACCGAGGGAGGTCCCAGAGGGAGGTCCCAGAGTTTCGTTCTGCTCCGGCTCAGCAGCACAACCACTGTGCCGTGTCCCGGCAGCAGCCACAGACCCCCTCCCAGGGACGAGGTGCTCGCCAGTGCTCCGTGTCCCGCGGATGCCTTTCCCAGCCCTGGGCACGCTGGGCATGCAGGTACCATGGCTCCATGCCAGCCCAGGACCAGCAGCTCCCCCAACTCCCTGCTGCCCAGAGAGGCAGGAGTCACCCGGGGGGAACCATCATCCTTTGGGGGAACCCTTCAACATCTGCCCACCCCAAAAGATCCTGCTCTGGGAGACCTGCCCTGCTGGGTTGTTCTCCCAAGGTCCAAAATGGTCTCTAAGGTACTGCCCAGAGCCAGCCCATCCTGAGCACGCCTGGCCAGAGCACCCAGGGGAGATGCAAGGACAAGACACAAAGGCTGGGGAGAGAAATACAGGAAGCTCAGACATTCACCATTATGCACAGGCTTCCAGAGCTGCAGCTCCTGACCTCCCACTACCACCTCTCGCACAGAATAACCCCAGGATGGGGCTCACGGGACAGGAGGAAGAGAGCATGGACCCGGGTCACGCTCAGAAAGAGAAAGGAGCAGAGGGGAGCCAGGACAGGAGTTGGAAAGCAGAAGCCGAGCACCCAGGCCATGCTGCACAGTGCCACACGTGGGCTGCCGGGCTCTATTTTAAATGCTGTGTGGCAAATATATGCAGGATGAAATCCAAGCTGGGGGAAGGGGAGGGTGCTGGGCGGCAGAGGTGTTCAAAATTAGGAGCTGAGCTCAGGCAAGGATGGCTTCTGGGAGCAGATGGGGGAAGAGCCAGGGCCTGTGTGAGATGTGCAGCTGCAA
>VZRU01008698.1:0-24020 GCA_013398155.1 Pedionomus torquatus
AGTCTACACCTACGTGTTCTCGGGTGACGTTCCCATTAGATACCAGGAGGAAACCTATGAGAATCAGGTATGAAGTGTCGCAGCCTCTGTGGCACGGCCACAGACTCGGCAGAAAAGAACGAGAGCGGGTCCTTCTCTACCTGCCTTTCTCATGGAAAGATAGTTTGGGTTTATTTGTTTTCGTTTTTACCTGTTCTATCTGAGTATAGGCCAGCTAGCAGGTTATTGTTCTAGTATTCCCAAAGGAAGGTTGTGCTTCCCTGCCGTCACCAGAGGCAAGGCCAGTGTGTGCTATGGCCATTTGGGTCTTTTCACCTGACGTTTTCCTTTCCTTACTGACAAATACACGGTCCCCTTAAGAGAACATCCAGCGTAACATCTGGCCAACAAAAGTACATTGTCATGTTCTTTAAAAAATGCAAAACTTTAAAATTTGTTACTTTAAAACCTTTGTTTTGTTTGTTCGAGGCTACGAAAAAATAGAAAACAAAATACTAGAAAGCAGAATAGGAAATACTCTGCAAGAGCTAGCAATGACAGAACTGAACTCGGATAGTTTACAGATAACGTGCAAAGAAATTTAGCCAAATTCCTAGTAAAAGTAAATAGTATTTTGCATAAAAATTATAGGATTTTGAACCACTCGTTTTCCACGTGCCCTAGAGCGCGAGACAGCATACATGACAAATTTTGCCAGTATTTCTATAGTAGGTAAGAGCGTGGGAGAGGGGAAAGGAAGAGAACTGCGTTGGCGAAAGGCTAGCAACTTACTTGTTCTGTAACTGATTCAAGATGGATTTGGAAAAAAGACCCCTCTTGAGAACATAAGCTACAATGATGTTTCTGAAGGTACCTTGTCATAGTTTCTGGCACAGAAACCACACTATTTTTCCAGGCAAGATGTAGGCATCTTTCTTGTGGAGAGTAGATGAGACCCCAAGGGCACCTGTAGGGTGTTACCCTAATGCTGCAGTGACGCGGTGCCACACAGCACCAAAGGAAAAAGGCACTGTTAGTCGTAAAACATCCTGTCAGCAGATGCTCCTGTTTCTGTGGCTGCAAACGGCTTGGTTGGGACGAGCTCTCCTCCACAGACGGTGTTAGCCAGGGGCTGGCAGGGTGAACACTTTCTTCTTCCCCCCAGGAATTTACTCTTCTACTTCAGAAAAAAAGAAATGTCTTTCATGGCTCCCTAGGACTCTGAAGCTGTACCATGAAGTAATGCGATCTCAAACAAAATATGTCATTTATTCTTTCTGGCAGCGCTGGAATCCAGTTGGTGGCTTTTGTGAGAAATTGCTGCCCAGTGACCGCTGGCAGTGGAGTGATGTGAGCGGGCTAAAACACCAGCAGCTTGATAGTTTCACACTGCCTTCACCACACTGGGAGTGGGAGTCTGACTGGTATGTGGATGAAAATATTGGAGGGGAACCAACAGAGAAAGGGGTAGGTGAACAATACCAAAAAGAGATCTATTCTGGGAATCCTTAGTCTGTAAAATAAAGGGCACTTTTATAGAAATGTAAAAGGTCTGTAAAAACAAAAGGCGCTTAACTGCCCACAGCTACTGCTTTCTGGGAAACAGTGTAACTGTAATACAACACAAGGAAGGAGCTTGTCTGAAGGTTTTGAAGTCTATAGGAGCTTCTATAGAAACTTTTTTTCTTTCAATCAGGCCACAAAATGCTGGCAACTGCATGCCATTGTTATTTAAGATCTTTACTATGAAGAAAGTAAAACGTTTTGCTGTGTGTTGTTTGTTCTGTGTATATCATCCAGAGGAATTTGGACACAGTTCATAAATCATTCATGGAATTAGCTGATCTGTTAATTGGGGCTGTTGAGACATGCACAGTAACTTCTGTTGTATTTGGAGGGGTGACTCCTGTGCAGAATTCCTCTGAGTTATGGTTTCAAGCTGTCCCTTGGTCCTGATTTTTCACAGAAGAAAACCTCTGTTCGCAGGGCTGGACTTACGCCATAGACTTCCCCAGCACCTACACAAAGGATAAGAAATGGAATTCTTGTGTCAGACGCAGGAGGTGGATCAGATACCGGAGATACAAAGCACGGGACGTTTGGGCAAAGGTTCTGGATATCTTTTAAATATTGAGTAAACTGATTTTTCTGAAATAATCGACTATAGGTGCAGGGAAATTAATGTTTCATCACTGCTCTGGAGGCTCAACCTGGATTTCTTGACTTCCAACTTGCAATTCTTGCAAGTGTAAATAGAAAGCTGGGATTTTCTGTAGAAACCTGTGGTAATAAGGTGCAAAATCTCCCGGTAATGCAGAATAGCTGAGACAGCTGCTCTGCTTCTTTCCAGATTTCAAACCAACTCTTAAACTTCCTTTGGTGGTTTGAGAAAGCACCCTCTTTCATGGTGGCACCTGCCTGGCATCATTCACCAGCTCTGTCCTTTGTCTGTATGCATAACTGCTCTTTAATAATTGTTGTTCCATTCTAAGGATGTACAAAAATTGTAATTAGGGACATTGCAGCTTTGCAGTTCAAAAGTCTGTGTGCAAGTTCTGTGAGTAAAAATTTCCTTTAGTTAGGGGATGAAACACAGACTCGTTTGTGCTGCTTCGGCAGCGTTTCCCCTCTCCCTGCTTCTAGCAGCCTGGAAGGAGAGGCAGAATCTCTCTGCTCAGCCACTATAGTAGGCGACACAACCCAGTCTGCACTAAACAAGGCAGACCACCAGCCAGATCATCTCTCTGTTCGCCGTGTCTCTTCGCTTCCCAACCATCCTTCTCTTTGGTCCAGATTGTGTCCCAGGATGAGCCAGGGCAGCTGCCAGACCCTTTCAATGACATCTCCATCGGAGGATGGGAAGTCACCGATGAGCCCCCAGGCCGTTTATCTGTGTGGGCGGTTTCTTTACAGGGAAGGGTAAGTGCATGTTTTCTAATGTAAAGCTTTCTAAGTTTTCCAGTATAATTTACTACTGAAAAGGAGCTAAACGCTTGTAAAACAAGGCAGGTTTGTTACTGTCATGTTGGTAAGGAAAGACACTGTCTGTGTGTCTGGTAGAGGATGTAGAAGCTGCTTTGACCTTCCTCTTTTGGCTGCGATCTGTAGGAAAGTGCACAGACAGGACCAAGACTGGCAAATGGACTGGGGTCACTGCAGGCTGCACAGGGAATGGAGTTTGTTATCCATATTGTAGCCAGCTCTATTCAGTGGAAGTGAGAGCAGGCTATCAGCTAACAGTAACAGTTCTGTCTGAGGTATTTGTTCATTCTCGGCTTGTATAACATGCCCTGAAATACACTGAAGTGTATTTCACTGAAATACACTGAATTCAATGTTGAAATGTACACAGAACTTGCAGCAATAGGTTACTGTACCCAGTCCAGATTTACTTCCATGATAAAAGCCAGTCTGTAGAAAAGCCTCCTCCCTTAGCACATAAGGAAATAGCGTTCGGCTGCATAATCAGCATCAAAAACATACCTTTAAAGGTCAAAGTGCGTATGCTGCATAAGAAAATCCTGTTGCTAAAGGAGGACTGTTCTTTCCAGTTTGCCTTGATGCTTGTCTCAATGGTTTCATTGTTATTGTGATGATTTTCTAAGTTTGTTGGTTTTTTTTAAATATGTCTAGGTATGGTACAGAGAAAATGTCTGCCATCACAATCCAGAAGGTTCCATGTGGTCCGTAATTGCCACTCCTGGTGAAGTCGTCCAGATCAGCTGTGGACCGTACGACCTCCTGTGGGCAACTCTTTGGGAAGGACAAGCTATTGTGAGAGAAGGAATCGATAGGAATAACCCTCAAGGTGAAGTCCATTAAATTTAGCTGGAAGCCTCTTTGATTTATATCACGTTGAATAAGAAACTCCCCTACAATGCCCTTCTGGGTTTTGTCTCTTGCAGGAATTTCCTGGAGCATTGTGGAGTCTCCAAGCTCTGAGAATGGGATCATGCACGTCTCCGTGGGTGTTGATGTCGTGTGGTGTGTTACAAAAGACAGAAAAGTAAGAGGTGTCATGCTCTGCTTCTGGGTTTCTTTCTCCCCTTTTGATCTGCTTTTCTTGAACAGGTCTGTTTCTTTTCTAGGAAACATTGGTGATTTGGGCTCGCTGTCCCCATGGCTTGGGCAATTCCAGTCCCCCTTGCTGTTCTGGGAATACTCTGTGGTTTATGATAAACGAAGTTACGTTTAATTTTAGGGAGACTTCCTGCTTTTCTCTTGGAAGCAGTTGTCTAAACCCAGGTCAGACAGAGGTGTGAGGTGTGTGGGGATGCAATAAGGGCTCTACGTCTAAGGGATATTGAGCATCAAAATCCAAGTGACTCGTAGCCGCTCATTTGTTTCTGCATAGTCTGGAGGTTACAGCAAAAGCAGCAAGGGGAATATTTTCATCTACGCTTTTCTGTGTGATCCTATTTTTTTATCTTCGTACTGTAATTGTTCCTTGTTCATCAGCCATTTAATGTAGGTTTTTTTGTATTTATTAGGTGATATATCTGTTATTTGTATGTGTGATTACTTTCTTACTGAGAGTTTAACTTAGAATTGTAGAAATGTATCAGATTGGAAGGGACCCATAAGGATCATCAAGTTGCAAGGAGTCTTAAAGTCTTGAAGAATGTACTAGAGTGCTCCCGTGCTGGTCAGAACCAAGTCCCTTCAGCCTGAATTCGGAAACAGAGCTGGATTCTCTGTATGTCTGGCAGTTTTAAGTAACTGAGTTACTCTGGTTTAGTGAGTTACTACTTGTCAGCTGAGTCACGGTAACAGACTGTGTCCAGCCAGCTCTGTCTGCCAAAGAAACCCACTCTAATAAAAGTAGATAAGCTGGTATGGTTTTCTTCAGCTCTGCCACAAGATACTTGACACTGTCTGTTACGTGACTCAACCAACTGCTTCCAGAGTAGCTGCTTGCCACACGCTGGGTACGGATGGAAGTGTTTCCAGGTGCCCACAGGCACTTCCCGATTGGTAAGAACTAATCCAAGGGCAGACAATGTGAAGAGCTGGGCCACTGAAAAGATCCCTCTGACAGTTCCCTCCATCAGCACCGCTTCCATGGTCGGAGCACAAGGACGCTAGTTAGAAGTCCATTCAGAGTCACCAAAAATAGCCTATAGTTGACACAGAAAGTATTTTTCCAGTGGCAGAGAAACAGACTGTCACAGAAAGTCATAACAAAGTCTCCTTGTGGGCTGTTCTGGCTGTAGTTGGTCGCAAGGACACACAGCCTGGGTACTGTTAAGAGAATTATTTTATCTTCACCTGATAAAGAAAAGAACAGAGGAGGCAAGTGAGTTCTTAAGGCACTGTGGCAAATCAGTATTAGAGATAGAGACTAATCCGCAAAAAACCCTAAATTCCAGGTCTCTGCCTGCTAATGCAGGAGCAGCAGAATTCAGACTTTCTGTTGTTGTTGTAGGTGTGGTTTAGAAGAGGAGTGAACTCACATAATCCTTGTGGGACGAGCTGGATTGAAATGGTTGGAGAAATGATGATGGTTACTGTAGGCTTAAACAACCAGGTAAGTCGGCTGTAGAGCGGTGGTGAGGGAACTGTGTGCCCTGCTGTACGGGCAGCAGTCACGCCTGGCCGGGAGCTGCCTGTGCTCCAGCTGCTGGGAAGGAATGCCTGGCTGAATCCTGCCCCAGAGAGAGCAGTCACCCTGCCTCTTGTGTGGCTTGTTCAGATACAACAGTTCGTCTCCTGATGGTCTAGAATTTTGTCCTGCTTCTACAGTACCAGCATTAAGGAAGAACACAAGGGGAAAATGCTGTGTCCAGCAGATTTTTGTGCTGAATTGTCCACCTCTGCCCCTTTTTTGTAGCTAGTATCTACCTGCCTTCCGTGCCATTTCCTTCACCAAGCCCTTTCCTTCTCTAGGTCTGGGGAATCAGCTGTGATGACAGAGCGATTTATTTTCGGCAAGGAGTCACACCGAGTGAGCTCAGTGGGAAGACGTGGAAGGCAATTGTGTCTGGCCGAGAGAGTGACAGGTCTCAGACCGGGAGCTCAACAAGTCTGCTCAGGTACGTAGTAAAATTTCTGTTCCAGACTCCCTACTCCAAGAATTTCGATGTTGGAGATACTTCTTTACATTCAAATGGTGCAGACTGGGAGGAGCGGGGAAGGCATCTTTAACCATCATCTTAGGCCACAAAACATTGGCGGTTTTTGCCGTTAACAACAAGCTGCAGTTGCTGCCCTGGGAGTGAAAGCTTGAAGCTCCCACTTTGGGATTCACTGCATGCTTGTGGTAAAGCATGTTTCTCTGGGCTTTGCCATCACTATAAGGATAATATATAATTGCTATCTGGATAATAAGAGAAACCCTGCCTGTGAAATATGGAGGAGTGTGAACTCCACTTAGGAATTATCCTTCTCCTGAGTGCTACCGTCCGTTCCCTTTCCTAGAGAGATTAAAGCAGTAACTCCCTGCTGATTGCTGGCCTCTTGGCTGTGCCCGTGAAGCTGGGAGTGTTGCAGGAGCTACTTGATTGAGTCAGAGTGTGCTCTGAGCAGAAGGCCTCTCTAGCTGTGAGAAAAATCACAAAGTTAATAAGGGGCTTTAAAAAATCCTCTTCGTTATTTCATATGCAGAAAATGTGATGTTGCTTCAGAGCTGTAGGCAGCCAACGCCACCAATTGTTTGAAAATGTCAGTGAAACACCTTCCGTGGTTCAGACTCGCCAGACTGCTCTGCCACACTTGTGTTAGACTCTTACCCTTGATGAAAGAGTTGTGCCTTCACAAAAGAAATCTGCTGTTCCTCTGCTAAAGCTGAAACGCTGGGTTGATTTCTGTACGCCTGTGCTCTCAGGCCTGTGCTAATTTATAGTGCTTTGAATGATAGTTAATTACTTATCTATTTGTCCTTCAGTGCTGGCTGTTTCTTTACTGATGATATTCAGAACCAAACAAATGCAATCATTCAGGGTGATGCAGATGCTTCCTCCGATACAGAGCTTCCCAGCACACCCGTCAACCCTGCCAGCGCTCCCCCGGCCGGGGCTGCGGGCGGGGGTGATAACAGCTCCAAAATACCTGCACCTGGGACTCTGGACCCTCTGGACTCTGGTCACGGAGAAGCCGCTGGTGCTTCGACTAGTAATGAGAACGCTAATCTGGAAATGCATAAATCTACAAACCCAAGTCCTTCTGCAGAACTGCAGTGGACAAACATTGACTTGAAGGAAGCCCAAAAGCATCCAGTCCTGTCCGTCAGCAGCTTTGTGGAAACGTCCAGCCTGTCCTCCCTGGGCATGTTCCCGGTGGGAGCCGAGGAACCGTACGGCACCGACGAGCACCCGCTGTGGGCCTGGGTGTCTGGGGGAGGCTGCCTTGTGGATCTGCACAGCCCGCTGAAGTGGTTCACTGTTCCATCAGGTACTGTCCCCTCACACAGCAGACACTGCTTCCCAATGCTTTTCAAGAAAAATGTTGGTTTGGGGGATTTTTTGAACAAAACCGTGGCGTGAAACTCCCGATAATCCATTGACTCTTACTGCAGTTTGTTAATACGCCCCGTGTCCGGGGATAGTGCTGCAGGTGTTTAGCTGTAAAGCACTTTGGGACTGAGATATATAAGTGTAAAATGTACTCTGAGCTGCTGTAAGAACTTTGTAGAATAATCTGTGCTCAATCTGCATCTAGTTTTTAATTGCACTTCGACTGCAACTTCAGGCAACCCCGTAACATTGCTGAGTAGTAACTGAGAGCCGTGAGAAGGGCTCTCTCGAGTGCAGATGCCACAAATAACAAGTAACTGCTTCGCTCCCGCTGCTCCTACCGAGACATGGGTGAGGGAGAGAAGTTACTCAGAGGCATTGTGAATGTGAGCCCAGCTGGTGACTGGATGGGTTGGAATTTACATCCCTGTAAGACAATGGAATATAACTATATTTTCAAAATAAACCATGAACTGTGACATCCCAGTATTTCAGAACAGCGTAACTCAATGCATTGTATTACCTAACTGTCTTGCAGTTCAGTGACAAAGCTCCCAACAAAGGTTATAGCTTTGAAAATTTCTATAGAGTCACCCAGTGATTCCATTTCTATGCATCATGTACGAAATCTGGCTGTATTACCTTGATTTCAAGGAATAATAATGGAAAAAATGCTGTTAGAGTGGGTTGATTCTGTCCAGTGTTCAAAGCAGCATCACATCTTACCCGTCACAGAAGTGCGTTCAAAGCTCACTGGAGTTTATTGCTTTGGTTGTGTCCCAGGTTTGTCCTCCTCCGTGCAGTCCCTGTCCCTGTCCATCACCCCGGCACAGACAGCAGCGTGGCGAAAGCAGATTTTTCAGCAGCTCAGTGAGAGGACGAAGCGGGAGCTGGAGAATTTTAGGCACTACGAACAGGCGATTGAGCAGGTGAGCAGTGAGGACGCTCGTCTGCTGAACACACCTCTCAGGAGGGGGCATCAGTGACACATTTCTGGTGGACTGGTCTGAGCTTACTGTCAGCTTTAGATTCTGGCCCTTTTTTCTGTCTATGACAACTCTCCTGGATTATCACTGTTGGAGCTCCCTGTGGGAAATGAGGAGCTTATCAGACAGGGAGCAGCAATCTTTAACTAAAGGTGTTAGCTGATGGTTTTGCAGAGGAGCAAAGGAAGCTTCGTCAGCATTAGTTGAGTATGCTGGAACCTCACAGCCACAGAGAAACGTTTGCAAGTGGCACATTCCACCACAAGATGAGGCTTCTTAATTGAAACAGTGACTCCAGTAGGTGAACCTTCCCTCTCTGTGACCACCGAGCGATGACTGTAGCTGGCACAAGTCAAGGGATGATGGAGACATCGATAGCAGCTTAAATAGCAGCTCCTCTGGTTGATGTCCCCTTTGTTGAGACTCCTTGGCCCTTCTCAGACTAATTCACATTTTTGGTCCCTTCATTGCTAATTGCCAAATGACATCTGGAATTTGTTTGATTAAAAATACTCAGAGTCCAGGGGTTTAATCACATTTTAAAAGATCATGTCAGAACCCATGAAAGTCCAAACAGAGATGACATGATAAGAAGGAGCACACTAGAGCCAGTTGGTGCCTGAGTGCCGTTGTGTTCTTGCAGAGGTAAAACCAACATACACACATCTTTCTGTTCAGTTCTGTCAGTTTTCTTTCCATCTCCAGCTTCCTGAGCATTCCAGTACACTCTGTGTCAGAAGGAGCTGATACGATAGGCATTAACCCGCAGCAGAGATTTCTTCTGATTGTGAAGAATAGCACTTGGGAGAAAGAAGAGTCATCAAACGGTTACCTTATCCCTGTAAACGTGTGTTTGCCTTGCAGTCGGTTTGGGTTAAAACTGGGACCTTGCAGTGGTGGAGGAACTGGAAGCCTCATAAATGGATGGACGTTCGAGTCGCACTGGAGCAGTTCACTGGGAGCGATGGAGTGCGCGACAGCATCCTCTTCATCTATTACATGTATCATGAGGAGAAAAAGGTGCGTTCAGCTGGAGACCCTTGAGAGAGCTGCATTTGGCAAAGGAAAGCTCAAGGGGAAACAGTTTTATTAAGGGAGGCAAATTATGGTACAGTAGTGTTGGGAGTTTTGGGAACCGATGCAAAGATAGCCCAGGGTACTCGCAAACTGAGCTGTTCTAAGCTGGAGCTGTGGGACGCTGTGTCAGAACCCCCAGTCAGCAACCACCCACATTGCTTAAACTGTCAGCTTTGCCCCAAGGGAGAATCCTTTTGGAAGTCTGAAGTGTTCTCAGTTATGAAGAAAGAGCCAGGCTTGGCTAGCCAGAGTGCTCAAAACCTGGGCTAATGCTCGTGGGCAGTTTGAACCAGAGGGAGGGCAGGACTGGAAACTGAGCCCCGTTTCTTCTGCACTGAGAAGTGACTCCTTGGCAGAACGCCTCATTCGTAGTCCTGAAGTGCAAGAAGACTGGCAGTGAGGAGGAGGGTATATCTATATTCGCTGTCATCACAATTTTTTTCTCTTGTTTTAGTATATCCACGTGTTCCTGAATGAAGTCACTATTATAGTTGAAGTTCTGAACGAGGCCAAACACTCCTTTGCACTCTATACCCCCGAGAGGACGAAGCAGCGGTGGCCGATCCGCCTGGCAGCTGCAACAGAGCAAGAAATGCATGACTGGGTAATTCTGTGGATTTTTCATTTCAGGCTGGCAAGATATGAAATAAACCAGACAAGCTGGTCTCTGAGATCTCAGCGTTACAGCTACAGCGTCTAGGCTGCTTATCTATTTTCACAATTTTGGTATTTTAAAAGTCTGTTTAAACTTAGAGGCCCCTGTGGTTTCCTGTCTCCTCCGGAGCGTGCACACTCCCTGATGCTGCAGTTATCCACTGTAAGGGTTTTCCTTCCCTTCTGGATGCAGATTAGGCTACAGACGAATTCGGAGTACAATTCAGTTACTCTGTGCTTCTGCACTGGTAGAACTGTTACCTGCTGTACAGAGTGACGTACAGGCAGGCAGGTGCACACCGAAGCAATGGAAAACCTGAACAGTTCTTGGTAGTGCTCAGAGACTGCAAACCACAGGGGTTCCAGGGGTTGTGTTAGGGATTCCTAAACCACTGAATTCCAGTACCTTTGAGCCAAAGCTGCTGATGCACCTTGCTGATTTGCAAGAACCTGCAGAGGTAGAACTTTGTGATACTGAAGTACCCACGGAAATGTCTGTTCTCACTGTAAACGGGAGCTTCTGTTTCTCTGCTCCTTGTTTCGCAGCTGTCCCTGCTGAACATGTCCTGCTGTGAAAGCAGACGGATCCAGGGCCCTCCTTCTCACCACGCCATTTGGTCGGTGACTTGCAAAGGAGACATCTTTGTGAGCGAGCCCTGTCCCGAGCTGGAGAGCGGGCCCCACCTGATGCCGTGCGACCAGATGTGAGAGCCTTCAGAAGCTGCTGCGCAGGGTCTCCTCCAGCCGGGGCTGTCTTGGTGGCACAGCAGGGGCTCTGGTGGTGACATCGGGGTGTACTGTGCACCATCGGTGTCTGTCAGTCGTGTCGGGGTGTATGGCGCACTGTGGGTGTTTGGTGGTGACACTGGGGTGTACAGTGCGCTGCAGGTGTCTGCCGGTGACGTCGGGGCCTACAGTGCACCGTGGGTGTTTGTTGGTGACGTCAGGGTGTACAGTGCCCTGCGGGGGTCGGTGACAGGGTTAACGGCTGCCCTTGGTCATAAGTACATCTGAAGAAACCCGCCAAATTGTATTTAACTGCTGGATGCTGCACCCATCCATGTGATTTTAAAAGCCTTTCTCATTGAGATCCTGACTTTTTGTAATTGCCTCTTTAATGTCATAGTTATTTAAATTAAGGGAGGGCCTAGACTAAAAGTAATCTTAATCACTGTAATTGTGGTGTAATTTGAGCTTTCAATTTTATCTGAGTCAGGAAATAGGGAATTCTCAGGCCGTAGCTCCCAGTGCAGGAGCAGCCCCTTGGTGTGTGCAGTCCCCTGTCCTCGAGGTTGCTGGGGTCGGGGAGGAGAGCGTCGGTTCCTGAGGGATGTAGAGTAAATGTGCAATGTCCTTTCTCTGGCAGGTTCTGGCGTCAGGTTGGAGGCCATCTTCGGCTGATCGAGTGCAATAACCGAGGCATCGTGTGGGGCGTAGGCTGCGATCACACCGCCTGGGTGTACACTGGTGGCTACGGCGGAGGCGTCATCCAGGGTAGGGGCGGGGGGGCTGCTGCGCCCCACACGCTTCACACGCGGAGGGTTGTACAGTGAACCCACCAGGCGTTAGGAAGGAATCCCTGCTGCAGTTTTGTATTTGTGTTTTCAGCTTAAGAGTGTCCTTGAGGCTTAGCTTTATTCTAACCCACATCATTCCTTTCTCACAGGACTGGCCAGTAGCGCTGATAACATCTATACGCAGTCCGACGTGAAATGTGTTTACATCTATGAGAACCAGCGGTGGAACCCGGTCACTGGATACAGCAGCAGGTCAGTCACTCATTTTACTGTGACTTCTTACTGCTGTCAAATGAAACATGGGGCTTGTTACAGCTTTTCAGAACGGTTACAGTTACTCTGTCTTCAGTCTCCTCCAACATTTGTTGATGAGATGGCAGGAGCAGTTACTTTCCATGTTGTAGACTTGTTATTATCCATTCAAAATGCATTTGTAGCAAAACACCACTGATTTGTGCTTCAGGAGAGCACAAGCCTGCAGCATCTTTTGTTATTAAGGCCCCACAGCAAAGTTCTTAGGAGGATCTATACACTCATATAGGTACTGTACGTAGTGTGCTAAACACACCGGGTCCTTGAGTAGCGTATTTGAACAGGGGTGGAAGAGGCACCGACAGACCCGGCTGTTTATGCCAGAGAAACTCGGGATTCACGTCCCAGGTTTAAATAGTAGTGAGGAACATCACGCTACAGACAGAAGTTCAGGAGTTCCTCCGGTTTGGTGTAGCTGGGAGCAAATTGTACCAGGTCTTTCTCCCCGTCCTCATCACACGTGGTATTTCCAAATCCAGAGACGGATGATGGAGGACTGTTTCTGTATGAAAGTAGCAAGTGCTACAAACAGGCTTTTCTCCCTTGGCCTTTTCAATGCCCTGTTGAAGTGACCTTGTGTTCCTTGCACACTGTCCACCCCAGAGGGCTGCCCACCGACAGATACATGTGGAGCGATGCGTCGGGCCTGCAGGAATGCACAAAAGTCAACACCAAGCCTCCTTCTCCACAGTGGACCTGGGTAAATTTCTGCTTAGAAGTTTTTTTTCTAAGAAGGCAAAGCTTAGCAAGTAGGATACAAGACTCGGGCTCAGGTGACCAAGATCTTCTACCTGGACTTGTCGTAATGTTTAACCCTGGTTTCCCCATTTATACACCAGCAATAACCTTACACTGTCAAAGGAATGTTCAGCAGTGAGTGGGATTTTTTGCTTAGTGGGACTTAGACTTCTGCTCTGATCCTTTTCTCTTTAAATGAATTGAAAAGGCTTGGGAACCCGAGTAGGAATTGATATTGCAAGTGTTAGAACGTTTCTGGCAAGTTTTTGCACTCCAAAAGCTGGAGGAGGTTATTTTTATTATACAGTAGGTGCTGACTGTGCTTGTTGTTGTCTCCTTGTGACCACAGGTGTCTGACTGGTACATTGACTTTAATGCCTCGGGCGGAACCGACCGGGAAGGCTGGCAGTACGCAGCGGACTTCCCAGCGTAAGGGCATCCCTTATTCTACCCCAATGCCAGCAGGCAAATGCCGTACGAAAGCCTGCCCCGATTTCTGCCCTTCTATGGGGGGGGACAGGAGCAGTGACGTTTGTCAGGTGTGGGCAGGTAGGTGGGGAGGGCTCTGGGGCTCATCACCACCTATCCACGTCTGTTTCGGTAGGTCCTACCACGGCCACAAGACAATGAAAGACTTTGTCCGACGCAGGCGCTGGGCGAGGTGAGGAAAGAAGACAGAGTAAGATACAGATGTGTTGAATTTGAATGTTGTGTTCCCTAGAAATCCCCTGTAGTTATGAGGGGCGGAATCTCGTCTCCCAACACCACTGGCACTAGTACATAAGCCTGCAGTAACTATCTCCTCTGCAGCAGAGAGGAGGAGGGTCCCCAGCTTTCGGCTTTCATTTGCAGGCAGGTGCCCTCTGGTTCTGTGGGGCTGCAGCTAAAGGTCAGCTACTTGTTCTCTGCGTCTCATTTTCCTTCGAGTAAACAATTAAGGAGCAGTAGGTGCAGCAGGACGCACCAGGTCACTTGTACCAACTGGTAGTATGTTTTGTACACTAACAGTTTTAACTCCACCTCTGCGTCCGAGGCCACAGATAATCCCAACCCCGCTTAAATCGCAGAACTCAGTATTCAGGTGGAACCTGGGAATAGCAAAGTGCCTCTACATTCTGTTCTAGGGAGCAGGGAAGGGCTGTGCAGTCACTGTTTTTCCAGCTTTTCTATGCTTTCTGTACTAGAGTACCTAATAGCTGGGCTAACAAATCCCTGTGAGCTTGCAGTCCCGCTTTATTCTCTTTGTTCCTGAGCTGCAAAGCCAACATTTTGGTCCCTGTACAAAAATCTTTGCAGTAAAGTCCCAAAGTATCAAACTGGTCCAGAGTGTGCACCAAAACAAATGATAGCCAGGCGTCAAAAACTGACTTAAAACAAAATCAGCAACTTGAGAAATACCCCGGAGCTTAAACGTTTCCTCCTCTTTTGACTGTTGGAAATTGAAAACTGGTGGGGAACAGCTCGGGGCTGGCCTTGGCGCTTTATACAGTATTTTTTAAAAAAACCCTAGAAACTTAAAGGAATCATTAATGTGTCAAAATTGAAAACCTGATGCAAACCACGACTGATTGCTGCAAACGGCTTTCACATTAAAACTAGCAGTACTTCTGTACCCGCTTAATGAAAAGCTGTCGGGACTGCTCAAGCCAGCAACGGACCAGGGAACACAGTTCAGTTGCAGAAAATACATATTTCTGATGGTTTGGGCTTTTTTTGCTTCAGAAAATGTAAGATAGTCACCAACGGGCCGTGGCTGGAAGTGCCTCCTGTTGCACTGTGGGACATCTCCATAATGCCCAGTTCGGCTGCAGGCGGTGAGGAAGCAGTAGCCCTTTGGGCCGTCAGTGACAAGGGAGACGTGCTCTGCAGGCTCGGCGTGACGCAGCAGCACCCAGCCGTAAGGTCCCTCTCCTTTCACCCTTTGTGATGTGTTTCGTGTACTGGCGCAGGCACACGCGCGCCGTCGAGCCTTCTCCTGCAGCTCCTCGTGCCGCCTTCCCTTCTGCGTCCCAGACGTGGAAGCCCGTGCCCACCAGCTGTAGCCCGCTTTGCTGCCCACAGCTCTGCAGCTGGCCCGGACCCCCTTAGCTTGTGCTGCTGCTCTTGCAGGAGCCTCTCCCAGCCCCTCTGCATCACTCCTGAAGCGTTTTACTTCAGCTTTCTACACTGACCGCTTATTTCCACCTTTTTTTTTCTTTTTTTAATTAGTAAATCCTTAATAATAAGCATATCCCATTTAAATCCACTGCCCAGGGACAGAATTGCTCTGCGTGGTTCCAAGCAAGTGCCTGTTAATATTGCAGGAGTCTGTCCTTTGCCTTTTCTGGGCCTGGAACTGACTCTGCTGATTTAAAGAGGGGTGGGTCTGGACGTACCTGCAGATTTGACACTTTTCTATGAACTGGGACAGATTGAATGAGCCAACATCCACTGAAGTACGTGGAAAGGACCAGCCAGTCCCAGTAACGGCAGCAGCACTGGGCACCCGCTGACACACCGTGTTAGGGTGGAGATGCACTGATTTCAAGCCATCTTTATAGCAGACCAAAAACCCACCACCACTGTGCTTTAATGAAATTTGGAGAAAAATTGCAAGAAATTGAAAATGTAGAGGGTTTTTCTTTCTTCCCGTTGAGTCAGTTCCCATCCGTAGGCAGGCACAGCCCCAGGAGTGTCGTGTCTGGAATCTGAGACCCTGAATCGGGCAATTTTAATGAGACTGTTCTGTGTAATCAAGAAAGGGGTCATTAAAAAAACCCACACACCAACAGCCAAACCCAAAAGGGCTGTAGCTCCGCTGTTCAGAGGTGTGTAGGTGCCTGAAGCCCAGCAATTCCAATGGAAAGGCTCTTAAGAGTCCAGCTGTTTCACAGCTGTTGGCTTCAAGGAGTTAAACAGCCAGGCAGCTGTGGGGCTCGGAGCCCTGGGTTCATCCTCAGAGGGTACAGGAGTAGCCTTCAGGGTGTTTCTCAGTATCTAGAGCTTTCCCCATTTGGCAGTAATCACTGATCCTTTGCTGCAGCGTTTTTAACTGTTGCTTCCTAATTCATCTTCTGTGGTTTGTCAGGGAACGTCCTGGCTTCACGTGGGCACGGATCAGCCCTTCATCTCGGTCTCCATCGGAGCCTTTTACCAAGTGTGGGCCATTGCCAGAGACGGCTCCGCCTTCTATCGGGGCTCGGTGTCGCCGCAGAAGCCGGCGGGTGAGTGCTTGTGCTTGGCACAGTCGTGCCCTGGGAGCTGGGGAGCGGCTCAGCGGGTGGCAGAGGCCTGTCCCACAGCTGTGCAGTAACTGCTGACAGTCACAGCAGGCACTTCGCTTAGCACTTGTGTGATTTAAAGTGTGTGTTTGTAAAAACACACCAGTAAAGACACAGCCAGTGGAGTGTCACTCAGCTTTCTCGCGCAGCTGCAGCGTGTGAACTCAGCGATCGCCCGGTCCCTGCAGCGTTCCGTTTGCTCATGTTTTACTCAAGTATCTCTGACCCTCAGGTGACTGCTGGTACCATATTCCTTCACCTCAAAAACAAAAGTTAAAGCAAGTCTCAGTGGGGCGAACGTCCGTGTTTGTGCTGGATAAGAACGGTAAGGAGTTTTAAAAAATATTTACCAGGGCTCCCAAGGAGAAATGCGTCCACCTCGGGCTGCCGGGAGGAGGGAGAGGCCGAGCCAGAGCCAGAGCTCCTGCCTGGGGCGGTGGCTGCGGTTGCGCCGGGGGGGGGACATCTCATCCTGGGAGGGCTGGAGCAGGCAGCCCCCGCGTTACCGACCTGGGTCGGGGCTCGTACCCGGTGGAGCCCCAGGCAGCAGCAGCCCAGAGTCTGTGTGTTCCTGGGGGGAGAGGGATGAATCTCAGGGAACGGCCCGGTGGGACTTTATCTGAAAACAGACAGACCTGCCAAGGAATAGCTTCCTGTTGCAAAACCCAAAATATCATCCATCATTGCAGGATAAACGACAAGGCGTCTTTTCGTGAAAGAGCCAAGCCTTTATCACGTCTCCTCCAGGGACCGCCATTTGCTCCATTTCTCCAGTACATAGTTCTTTATGTCGGTGCTTTTCCCCAAATTTCACAAAACAGCATCTGCTGTTTGCCAGAAGGGTTACAAGGGATGCCCAGGGACCACAGGCTCCAAAGCAGGACCGTCACTGTCCTGTCTCCCGCTAGCCCACTCCTGCGCCTCTCCAGGGAAGGCAGAGATGACCTGGGGTTCCGCTGTTCGCCAGTGCCCGGGCTGTGACCGGGACGTTTGTTCGCAGGGAACCTCTGGTACCGGCAGGGCATCACCCCCAGCTACCCCCAGGGCTCCGCCTGGGACCACGTCTCAAATAACATCCGGAAAATGTCCGTGGGGCCCCTGGACCAGGTGTGTATCCAGCTTCCTTCTCAGACATCAGTTTATCAAAAACTGCGCTTAACCTACTTTTGTAATTAACTTAAATGTTCTTCAGAATTATTTTTGTTTAATCTTCCACAAGGTGAGTGGCTGAATGCCGGAGTCCTGACAGCAAGACAGAAACGGTGCCAGTGAAGCAGGGACACGGCCAGCCCTTGGCTGTAAAAAGCCTCTTTTTTTTCTTTAACAAGGCTTTTTTATCTATTTACTGTTTTGCTGGCACGTCTTGCTGCCTGGCAGTGTTTCAATTCTGACACCGGTGTCTGGGTGGGAGGTGGGTGTCTCGGACTAAACTGGAGCCGTCGGGGCCTGGCCAAGAGCAGGACGGACTCCTGGAGGCGGTCGGACAGACTGACCCCTTTGATGCGTGGAAGAGGGGCAGGAGGGGCAGGAGGGGCAGGTTTTATGGCCGCTCTCTGCTTTCCCGAGGTGTGGGTGATCGCTGACAAGGTGCAAGGCAGCCACAGCCTGAGCTGCGGGACCGTCTGCCACCGGACTGGGGTTCAGCCCATGGAACCCAAAGGCCTCTCCTGGGACTACGGCATCGGGGTGAGTGAGCGCTGCGGGGACGAGAGCGAGGGGACGCTGGGGGTCCGGGGCCCCAGTCGCCATGGGGCTGGGGGGCGTCCCGGCACCCGTGGGCACACCCGGCCGGGCGCGTCGCCCCCCCAGCCGGCAGACTGGCACCTACCTGCAGGAAACCGACCTTCGTTCTTCAGGTGCAGGTTCCTTTTTCAAGCTAATGTCACGGGGTGTGCGGTTAGAGCTGGGGAGTCGGCCACTCCCACTGGATAAGTATTCATTTAAGATAGGTAATTTGAAGTTATAATGGAAAAATTAGTAAAATAAGCACCGTGTTTTAAAAAATGGATTCCTTCTGAGCCTGCAGTGGTTGCTCCTCGTGGTTGCCCATCTCACCCCCAGTGTTTTGACAAAGGCCACTTCAAGGGTTTGGGCCCTTTTAAGTTGCTGGAAACCCTGCCACAGCTGTTAGAGCCGCCTGACCCAACTGGTCTCCAGCCCCTGTAATAAAAGGGATCCCCCGGGAGGTCTCCTCTCTGGGTTTTACACGGAGCCTTTCTTCTGAGTCAGCCCAGAGCGTTTACTTTCCCGGTGCGAGCCCAGCACGCAGCTCCCGCTGCCCCTAAACACCCCTTCAGGGGCTGCAAGTGCAGGGGGTGGGGGGTCTCCCCTCATGGTTCTTCCCAAACCCTCGCCAGGGCGGATGGGAGCACATCACCGTCAGAGGAAACGCAACGGAGGCGTCGAGGGCTGCCCCCGAGGAACACCCCGCGGGACCCGAGGAGCTGGAAGATGAGGAGAGGAGAGGGAGAAGAGAGAGCTCAGACGCCCCCCCGATGGGCAGTGGGGGTCAGGAGTGGGACAGGAGCGCCCGCAGCTGTTAAGGTGTCGCCACCTACACGTAGGGGACAAGCAGTAGGCAGAGTACTTTAGGAGAAGCTCAATGTCTGTTGCCTGGAGAGAAAAACACGGCTTTTGTGCTACTAACGTATTTTACTGAACTGGAATTGGCACTGGGCTGCTCTGAATACTGGTTTTGTCCACTGCATTGTGTGAAACGTGACCTGATGGCGCTAACGGTTTGTCAGAGCAGGCAAGCTCTGCAGCCCCAGGGAATTCCCCGCAGACGAGCACCGCGGGTGCAGGTCGTGGGGCCTGCCGGGCCCGGCGCTGCGGGGCTCTCGCACCACTCGCCTCGCACACGCCTCGCACACGCCTCGCACACGCCTCGCACGCGCCTCGCACGCACCTCGCACGCGCCTGCTGGANACATGCCTCGCACACGCCTCGCACGCGCCTCGCACGCGCCTCGCACGCGCCTGCTGGAGCAGAGCTGGGTGAGGGCAGGTCCAGCGAAGGTTTGTACCCGCAAAGGCCCCTGCTCAGGCAAACCCCGCACACCAGCGGCTCGCGCTGGTCTCCAGTTCTTGCTGTTCCAGCACCAAAACTAAGCTCTGTACAACTCGGCTTAGGGCACAGGTACCACCAAGGGCCAGTCTTTTGTGTCTTTGCTCACAGTAACAACTTCAGAAGTGGAAACACTGGCCTCAGTGAGACCACTGGAGAGCACGGGCCTTTTCACTCCAGGTGACAAAGTCTCCCCCCCTGCCCCGTTGTCAGTCCCAAGGGTGGTAAATCCTGGCTCCCCGTGAGCTGGAGGCGCAGGGACGTGGCTGCCCAGCTCCGGAGGGCACCAGCGAGGAGCTGGGCTGAGGCCGGGTCATTGCACCCTCTGCCATCAGTCTGGGGCCCCAGGGGCAGAAGGGTCCCCCCCCGGGTGGTGGTTGCCTTTGCCAAGGTGGACTTTGGGTTTAGTCAGCGATCGCTTTGTCCCTCTTCAACAAGGAACCACTCTCTGCTCTCAGAAGCTATTTTCCCTCACCCTGGTCTGGCTGCGCTGGGAAATGACTATTTCCCGTCTGGTGCCTGGGAAGCACTGAAGCCTCCCTGGGACCCAGGACGGCGCGTGTTGCCCCAGGCAGCGGTTTACAATCATTTTCCCTCCGTGTGTGACTGTAGCTGGAGTTGTTGTTCTGTGCCGCGCAGTGAGTGTGGTCTCGGTCCTGTACTTGTAGAAGTGAAACGTACGTTTGCACGTAAAGAATCTATTTGGTATGTTAATGCCAAGGAGAGCGCTGCTTCCCAGTCCAGCTGTGAATGCAGAGCTGCTGCTTTACTCTTGAAAACTGTGATTAGAGGTTCCTGGGTTGTGCGTGTCGGGGGAGCACCAGAGGAGCGTTTGCAGTAACGACTGTAATAGGTTTTGCAGAACTTGCACAGTATCTTGTCCAAATAAATAACTTTACTTTGTGTGTTTTTAGAGAATTATTAGGATTGTATTTTCTCTGCATCGTAACCAGTTTTTGTTCCCCACTCAGTGTTTACACGTCCAGCAGTCGGCCCCATTCCACACACTAACCTTCGTGTTTCTCCCTGCATTGCCAAGTTCCACTTTACTGTAAAAACAAAAGCTAAACTATAAATTGTTCCTGTTTCAGTAGTAAATATTTGCCTTCTGAAACTGTTATTTAGAAAATTATTGAATTTAAAAATATATTGTCAATGCTATGGCTGGTTAAAATAAGGAGAAGTTACTTTGCATTGAAACAATTTTGAAAAATAAAACTAATTTATCCCTTTTGAGGTGTCCAATAAAGCAACACTTCGTAGCACTTCGGTTGTCATTGCCCTGGAACACCTGGAGCACCGCTCTCCCGCCTCCGCCTGTCCAGCGGGGCCCCGGCCCAGACTGAACCCCCCGGGGCTGGGGCCACAGCTCCTCTGGGCAGCCCGGCCCGGGCTCTCACCACCCTCACAGCTGAAGTTCTGCCCCAGATCTCAGCTCAGCCTTCCCCATCGCTACCCAGACACCCGACGCCCCGCTGTTCCTGCTTTCCCTGCTACAGTCAGCAACACCTAAACACCCCAAGGGCGTTACTGGCCAGGGGCTGCTGCTGAGTGAGGACACGGGGCTGTTCCGCCAGTCAGAGCTCTACAGGAGTAGGAAACACCATCACCGAGGCGCACGGGGCGGCTGAGCACAACCTTTAAGCACGAAAACAGAAAATCCCAAGTTGCAGCAGGATCCAAACAGGCAACCACACAGGCCCTGCCGCTGTTCTCATCCCTGGGGATGGCTCTGGTGGGGAGCGGTGACCCGGGTCCCACGGCCTCCCTGCAGCCTCACCTGAGGGACAAACCACCCCCGGGCACCGTGCCCCTCCCTTCCTCGGGCTCCGCTCCTCCTCGGCACCCGCTGCTCTTCAGGCACCAGAGTATGAGAGGCAATGAGAGCTCCTCAGCAACATAAGCCTTTTCACAGTAGGATGGAGGGAGGAAAAACAGCTTATTTTCCTCTTTTGAACTGTTCCTGCTTCTTTTATTGTGTCTTGTAAAGGCAGAATCTGTCACTAACCCAAACGAAACCCCCGTCACGCTACAGGCTTCATTAGCATGTGATTTGTAATCGCAGAGATCATCGTCTAACTTACCACTATACTACAGCATTTTTATCCTAGTTTTGGCAAAAATAAGCCCTTTGTCCCTTATTTGTGTTATGACACCCAGAGCCACGAGGGAGCTCAGCGCTTGCATCCCGACGCAGATGAACCGTTTGTGCTTGGCACGGGTGAGAGCTCAGTCAGAGCCAGGCTCTCGCCATGAAGGCTCAGATGGGGTGCCAGTCTCCTGTGCGCGCCGCCTCAGTCATCGAATCAGTCCGACGCCATCAACTGCAGTGTCCCCTGGCAGGACAGGCGAGGTCGGAGCCACCGACCCAGGGAGCAGCCGCAGCGACCCCAGGGAACGGCCTTCGAGGGGCCCCCAGCGCCTCCGGGGAGGGACACCGGCACAGCTCTCCACATCTTCACTCCCAGCTCCGCTGTTACAGGATCCGTTTCCAACACAAATAACATTAAGCTCTGAAAAGTTCTTATAATTTAAGGTTATTTTTAATGTGCCCTCCAAGTTGTAGCCATGAGCGTTACCCACTTGTCTCTTTAGGAAAAAACAGTGTAGCTGGAGGCAAAAGTAACCTCCGGAAACCTCTGTCCTGACTGGCACTGCCAGGCACAACGGCAAGAGAGGGCCGGCAGCAGGAACCGGGGGTGTCCCTACGTGGAGTATTTCTGCAGATGTTCCTCGGGATCCTCCTCGCCGTGCTGCTGCTGATAATGGTACAGTTTGGGCCCCTGGGCGCCCCCCAGCCCTTCTGCGGGTGGGAAGTGCCCGTTGGACATGGTGAGTATAATGGAGGTCAAGGATTTAATGTAGTTTTTGGCCAGCGTGAGAGTCTCTATCTTGGAGAGCTTATTCTCAGCTCTGACGTGAGGGATCACCTCCCGCAGGGCCTGGAAGGCGTTGTTGAGCTTGTGCATCCTCTGCCTCTCGCGCTCGTTGCTCTCCAGCCTCCTCAGACGCCGCTCCTTGCTGCTCCAGGCGTGCTTGGCCCCGGCTGCAGAGCCCTGGCTGCTCCCCTTGTCTGCCCCGCTCCTCCCCTCCTTGTGCCGCGCGCGGTTCACCGCCTCCTTCTTCCTCATTGCCGACTCCTCAGGAAAGGCGTCCCTGCCAGCCGCACGCCTTTGCTTCTTCCCTTTGCTCTTAGGCTTCATCTCTCGGCAGGTGCAGGGCCTCAAGCATCAGGGCGCTGCAAAGACGCCGCCGGTTTCTGGAGCTGTTGCCCAGTTCCGGCTGAGCCAACGGCCCGGTGCGGGTTGGCGTCAGGTGCTCGATCACTCGTTCACTACCGGAAAAACTACCGTTTGCTCTCTTAACCCAGTGACTTCAGTTTAGAAGTTGTGAACGTTACCAGCCAAGACAATCTGCACGGACAAACAGAGGAGAAAATCCCTTTAGAGAGGACAACAGACCCTCCTTCAGCTGGAGGAAGAGGAGACCGAGGGAGCAGAGGCCACGTGAATGCAGTGAGCCACCCTCTGGCGTCCTCAGCTGTGGGAAGCCAAGCCAAAAGAGACTCCTCTCCGCTGCTTGTGAGGGGGCTCCGCCTGGGGAGACTCCTCTGGCGCTGGTCTCCCAGCTGATCCAGCCTTCCCAAGGGCAGGAGTGCAGTGGTCAGCTCGGCTCGGTAAGACATCCCCTCTGCTGTTCTCTCCCACACGACTGCCTCCTCCCGGCTCTTGTCACCACAAGATACAGCGGAGCCAGACACCCCCTGGCTGTGCGCACAGGCTGCGGGGGTGTCAGACGCAGCCCCCGGCCCCTTACTCAAAGCTACTTCTCCTCGAGCTCCAGGCAAGTGCTTTTTGCAGGACCAGGTCTGAGCAGCGGCCCGGAGGGAATCCTGCCTCTGCCGGGTGCAGGGGCTCAAACTCCCACAGCACCTCCACGCTCCGGGCGACACACGCAGCGGCACTTCCCTCTTCCGCAGCATCCAAGTAACGGTGGGGCTCCGTGGGGGTCTCTGCCCTGGCTCCAGAGCCGCAGAGCGGGACTTACTGCCCAGGGCACCTGAGGACACCCCTCAGCACTCGGGCCTTATCCCCCACCCGGACCCTGTGCCACAGCACAGCTGAAACCAGCAGAGCCACAGCACCCCCGCTCCAACACCCGCCCTCAGCGTTACTGACACCGTCCCCAAAACGCTCCCTTCCAATCTCCTCCAGCCCATGTAGTCATAAAAAGGTTCAGTCTTCAAAAATACATGGTTTTATGCTGATGCTATTACACAGGAGCAGTCGGAGCTGGTGAGCCACTGAAAAACCCCAAACCACCGCGCCACGGGTGCCAGTGTCCCAGGAGGGGTCTTGGCCTCAGCGGGAGGCGGTGGCCACCAGCCCCGGTGAGATGCCAACAACATCACATCCTCTCTCGCTTCTTCACAGAGCGGCAGAGCCAGGGTGACAGCGGGTGACAGGCACCAAGAGTGACACGGGTGTTGCAGAGCAAGAGAAGAGGCCCAAAGCCAGGCACTGGCTCTGCTCTGGGCTCAGTCTCACAAAGGACAGGAAAGTAAAATTGGGCACAAAGGAGACCAGTCACCTCCTTCCAGCACAACCAGTGCCGAGGGGAGACAGAGCAGCCGCATCGAGGTGGGAAAGACACGGGAGAAACGCTGGAGGAGTCGTCCAGGCAAAAGGAAGCCTCAGCAACAGCAGGAGCAGAGTCTGTGAGACCGCAGGGTAGGGCAGAGCCAAGGGGAGGACAAGAAGGAGCTGAGTGGCCGAGGTTTGGATTCAGACCCTCGCACACCCCTGTACCCCCCCAGAAACCGCCTCCTGGAGCCACAGCCAGGCTGTCGGCAGCCCCAGGGAGAGCGCAGAGCTGCCGGGGGAAAGGGAGATGGGACCGGGAGCAACAGAGCAGGGTGGTCGGGGGGACCAGAGCAAGCTGCCAAGCGCCAGCAGTTTCCACCCCCTGCACCCGGCCACG
>VZRU01008698.1:24072-60528 GCA_013398155.1 Pedionomus torquatus
GGCTCCTGTGGTCACCGAGCGGCGCAGGGGGGGCAGCACCCCGGTGGTCCCCGAGAGGGATGTCACCGCAGGAGGGGTCAGGCCGGGGCGAGGAGGAGGAGGAGGAGGAAGGGGTGGGCTCTGCGGCACCAGAGCCTGTGCAGGTGTTACCGTCCCACCCGCGGGGAACAGCCCCCCCGGCAGGGCTCTGCCCCCCCGAGCCGCTGCTGTGCCCCAGGCAGGTGCTTGGCCTGAGATGGGGTCTGGAGCGGGGGGAGCAGCTCCGCCTCTGCTCAGACACGATCCCCTCTGGTGCAGGTCTGTTTTACCCCATGAGGCTGGGTCACCTCGGTATCGGTTCCTCATTCCCAGGGCATCCCCAACAGCTGCGGCACCAGCTGGGGCTTCCGCCGCAGCCCCCTCTGGGGACATCGCCGTGTGTCACCACGGCCCCAACCCGGCCAGGCTGAGGAGCAGCAGCACCCAGCCCCTGCCCACCCCAACACAGGGACGCTGCTGTCACACAAGGGCTGGGTGGGAAGGGACCTTAAAGACCACCCTGCCCTGGGCAGGCACATCTCCCACCACACCAGGTCACCAAACACCCCCATCCAGCCTGGCCCTGAACACCCCCAGGGCAGGGAGCTCCATTAGCTCCCGGTTCAGCACTCAGATTTAAGACAAAACCCAAACCACAATAAACCCATCTTCTAGAAATAAAACCAATAAATACTGAGGAAACACAGGATTAGCCTGTTTCTGAGAGGGTACTTACAGATTGTGAGATCTCCATTCTTCCTACAGACACTTAATCCCAGGATTAAAAGCAACGTTCAGTGTTAGAAGGGCACGCTTGCATGTCAAGCGTTGCTTGACTGGTACCTGAGGTTCACCACGGGTGACACCAGAAGAAATTACAGGCGACTACGCTATCAGTGTGGCCTCGTCTGCTGGGGCTGCAGCTTTGAGCTGTTGGCACTGTCTCAACCTCTGGACACTAACAAATCCCTCTCAGAGCAGAGCTACCCTGCCGACCTGATCCACTGATGGCATCTGTTTGAGAATGAACAAACACAGACACAGAGATTATAAATATATAACTGTATTTTATTTTTAATATTAAATATTTTTAAATTACAAGCAGTTTCTTGAATCACACTATGCATGATCATCAATATACAGTAGAAATTACAATTTAAAAATGTACACAATTTAAAGACGTTTTGACCTGAAATTTCATTAACTATGATATATTGCCATAAACCTCATACCTGTATTAAATTACAATAGGAAAACCTCATACCTAGGATTTTGTTACATAGTATCTCATTTACAAATAGAATTAAACATTATATACACACACACATCAGTACCATTTATCATTTAAGTTACACCTACATCTGTGCAAGTTCAAACAATTTCATAAACAAAACGGTAAGTCGTATTCAAGTTTCTGAAAATCAGGCTGCTGGTATTACAAATACTTCGTTTCAGTGAGTTTGTATGATGTGTGACTCCCCTCTAGATTTGCTCCCATCTCACACCAACACCGTTAACATACCAGGATATTTCTGTATGACTTAAAGCTGAAGTAATTCCGTGTACTCCACTCTTATTTAAGGCTATTTCTTATAAGGCTAATATACTCGGATTCCACCTTTCGCCCACTCCCACAAAAATAGCCACGTCGCTACCACCTGGACACACTGACAATTCAGCCTGGTGCTTCATCACAGCGAAAAAACAGTCTTCCTACAACCAGCCTCCTGGGGAAAAAGATTGAGCACTACATAAAAATCTGCTAAAAATACTGACAAAAAGAATGAGGCTTAAATGGCTTTCATTAGTGCACCAACAAGGCTAGGAGGGAACGCCCGAGGGGCTCAGCCCCATGAGAAGGGCAGTTCCCACCGCCCGGGGGGCAGCGGGGTGCTCCCCACCACCAGGGGCTCCCCCCAACACCCTACCACAGACCCCCGCTCCCAAACACGCCTCCGCAGGCAGGAAAAGCAGGTCTTTGACATAACTTTAGTGGCCAGACTGAGACCATGCCTTTGCTACTCAAATCATCAAGGTCTTCTACTAGAGGAGGAATTAAAACGGAACCGGTCCTCATAATAAACCACTGCAAACAGACACGTGTACCTCTGAAACGGACCCCGTGCTGGGCAGCCAGTGCAAGAAACTCCACGTCCCGCAGTGAATGGCTCCTACCAAACCCCCTTGCTGCCACGCGAGACGCTGGAACGACCGGTTCATCCCACTGCACCCCTGACTGCTCCGCAGACACTCCCACATTGCTGGTACTTGATCACATTTTTAACTATGAATTTTTCCTAAAAAGACCTTTTCTATGATTGCAAGCCAGCCTAGGGGATTGCCGAAGTTAAAATTCATTGTTTAAGTGAAATTAGTCAACTTTCAATAGTTCTCTTCATTGTACGGCTGAAAGGACCTTATCTTGCTCAACATCACACACCTCCCTTGGGGACCAAGTGCTCCCTTGGCAACTCATCTGCAATTCCCTTTGGGCACAGGAGTGACTGGCACTCCCCACCTAAGGTTTGCTTTAAGCCTGGGCACAGAGTAAAAATCTTCCATTCCCATCAAGCAAAGGAAACTCCTGATCTGCAAGATAAACACGACGGTCCAGAGTTTTGAGAAACAACATGTATAACTGAACTGCAACATTCTGGAGCGGCAGCTTTTATGTAGCCTTGGTCAGTATTTTAAATCAAACGACTGAAAACGAAGGCTGGACAGCAGCGGCGAGACAGCGGCCCGTTCAGCACCTGGGAAGCCCCCCCATTCTGTGAAGACCATTCCAGAGTCTCATTCTTACCATGGTGGGAATTAGAGAAGACAGATGAGATACTTCCCCTCACTGTACGGGGGACCTCCGCATTGCAATTGTGGAATTTCTGAGCAGTGTTTTGTGCAAAGTCTATTACCTTTCTTCTAAACACCGAGAGCAGCGCACAGCTTCCTCAAACGCTCCACGGTACGCACCCAATGTCTGGATCACGAACTATTTGGCTTTGCCTCTTAAATCATGTTTTGGGGAAAGTCCACAAAGAATCCAGCTCCTCGCTTCCTACTGCGGAACAGTCCTGCCTGCCTCCAAACCTGAGTGCCTCAGCAGAAACTCACCTCAACAACACGTTGGCAACTTTAAACAACTCGAACGCTAAGTCATTCCCTTTTGATCAGTATGGAAACCGTCCTGGTTAAGGGCTAAATAACGCTGGAAAAAATTAATATATTCCTGTAATTTTAAAACATATTTAAAAAAAATATCAAAATGCATACAGAGGTGTACAAAACCAAACTTTACACATCTGAAATTACCTAGTCCTCCCGTACTTCACGAGATGAATATTCTCTGGTGACCGGATGGGAACACTGAGCGCTTGGACCCCTGTTCTACTGAGGCCCTGCCAGAACAGCCACTCAAATACAACGTCCTTTGTGTTTCAGCACCGTTGTACTTCAGAACACTACGATACAAAGCCACGTGAACCATCCCTGCCAGCATCTCCTGCAGATCCACAGCTGCGTAAGGCATTCCGAGAGGTCAGGGATTTGTTTCTCAACAGAATCACTTTGGAGAGATGATTAAGGATTATTTTTTCCCCGAGCAGCGTAAGGGTTAAATGAGCTAAATGCCTGGAGGAGTGGGAAGGTTAAAGACCCCCCCATCGTACTGCCTTCCCCACAGATGTTTCAGAGCATCTCTCCTCAGCTGGCATTTCAGGACGTACTGTGGAGCCTTGCAGGCATCTTACAATAGGGTGCAAAACCGGGCATTAACCAGGAATCTGATTCTTCATTGTCTTAAGTCACCAGGAGGTAGATTTACCCCAGGCCTCCGAACAGCCCCCACCTGCAGCCAGCGCAAGAGTCAGCTTCAAAATCCACAGAACAGACAACTGAAGGGCCAAGTGCCCAAATCCAGTCTATGGAAATGAGTCTTTTTGTAAGGTTCATAAATTCCAGTTTTGTACAGCCAATTTTTCCTCTTCTTTCTCCAAGGCAGAAATTGTAGTATAAAGTGGAAGGCCCTTAATCACGATATAGTCAGATGCTATTACAGTTTAAGCAGTCAGTAGGATCATATTCAGGAATTTAGAGACAGTAGCTTTTCATCTAAAAATTCCAGAATACATCATATATTCTTTTCCAGTTTCCTATAAAACATGAACACTAACAATCAATCTAGAATAATCACCATTTAGAAATGGTACTGAATATAAGGTTTCAGCAAGTCTAACGTAACACTCAGAAGTTATGTATGTTTAACAAGTACCGTGCATAGCAAAGGCTACAAAAAGGACAAATTAAACGGGGTAACTGGGCCGATTCAACTTGCCATCTTCTCCTCGACAGACTTAAGATTTTGATTCTGTACATCATTGGAAAGAAAGGAAGAGTAATCCATAGTGCAATTGTAATAAGCAAAGTAATATGTAGTGATATCTTCTGGAATAAATATGGCTCACTACTGATCAACTACCATTCGTACAGCTTCAGCAACACGGCCACCGGCTGCACAGCACAGCTCTACACAGCTCTATGACAGGGGCATGTTCAAACAGTAAGGAGCTACATGGAAAAATATAAAAAGAATATCATACAATCTCATACATAAACCAGACTGTAGTGTAATTGCTTTACTTGTTTCTTAAGTTATCTGAAAAATACTTCAAGTACTTGAAAACAGCGGCAGAATCATCTTTCAATGAAAAGCAAAATTGCACTGATTTAAAAATACATTACAAAGTTAAATACACATTCAAATTAACGTCCTGATTTAACATCGCTTTCAGTGTTTCCTTTCATTTCTTAGGACTTCTTGATTACCTGCGTTACTCTGGGAGGGTCCAGAGTTTAGAAAAAGGAGTTTCAGACAAAGTCTGTTTTATGTGTGTAGTCCAAGGACATTTTAATTCATTTAATCTTTTTCTCCATCTTCACTGCTCCCTGTCAGAGAGGAAAGGTCAGAAAATACAGTGAGATTCATCTGCACAACCCTTCCCAGCCCTAGAGCCTGGCGTCCCGCTGTTCCTCACTTCCAGGCCTGAGTTAATCTTTCCCCGGAGCTTTCAGCTACTGCAAACACTCGGTCCATTTATACACAGACACCTGCTTAAATCACACAGCTCAATGTCACACCTCGGGACACGCAGAGCCATGTAGGAGCTCAACAGTCTCTCTTATCTGGAAGTTCCTCAGCAGCAAACACCATCTAATCAATAAGCACCACACAAGAACAATACAGCTCTCCATGTAAACACCAATTACAATTTTATAGACATTGGCCATTAGCAAAGCTCTGCCACCAGTAACATCTATTTTTAATACTATAACATCTAATCAAGATCAGTATTATGCTGAACTGAAAGTTAGCTTAGCTTTGCTTCTCTTAACCCTCAAAAACATTATCAAGGCTTAAAAAAAAAAAAACAAACAAAAAACAAACCAGCATTCTGTTACAGACAAGACAGGTTCTGTCAGTAAGTCCTGCTAGGACTCAGCACGGCCGTGCCTGCCTGCCTCCTCGCAGACGCTGCCCCACTCCCAGCTCTAGGGCACGTGCTCCTGTTCCCACAGATCAGCAAGAACGTGCTCTATAAAGCAGTATGAAAAGGAACTGACGTGTAAAACAATCCCAGACAGTGGCAGAAACATGACATCCCTAGCACCCTCACCTCCTGCAGCGGCAGGACAGAACGGGCCCAGGACAGCGTAATAACGAGCTCTTGAACAGCCAGAGCACGGCAGCTGCACGGAGCGGCTGAGGGACTACACAGGTGTCATTTCAATAAAGAGAGCACTAGTCTTTTTGAACAGAAAACCTACGAGCTTGTCCTGTGAGTGTTCTGTGGGACATCCAGCCAGAGAGTGGGAGCGGTTTGGATGCAAATAACCTCAACCTAAACAAAAGGCTATGTCCAACATAAGTTTTACAGTGTTAAAAATGCATTTCTAATTTCAGCATTTAAAATGCAGCAACATTTGTCATATCTATGACTTCTATCTTTGCACAAAGTTTTGAATTTGCAGTTTTAAAGTAATTACTATCACTGATCACTCACCTCCTTGCTCTATATCTGAGTCTGTGAGATGCGTAAGAGAAAAGCTTGCCATATTTGCAGGAGAGATGGAGAAGCGGGAATACGGGGAGGAGTGGGACCAGTTCTGATCCAGAGTCCGGGAGGGTGGCGGGGGAGAGAAGTACTTTGATGGCTGAAGAGGTGCTTTAGAACCAAGAAGACTATTAGCTGCCTTGGACAGAAAGGATGGCTCTGGAGAAGAGAAGTCATCGTCCCATTCAAAACCTCCACCTTGGGGAAAAAAAGAAGAAAACAGACGATTTACAGCAATGTGAAGCCATAGACAGATTTAAACTGAGATTTGTTGCCCACTGCTGGGTGGCTTCTCAAGACACATCAGTGTGAACCCGATCAGCACCACACCACAGGCCTCAGTGACCAGTAACACCAGTAGCCGAGCCTTGCTGAGGGGTCTGTTAGGGTGCAAAACTGAAGCCAGTGCAGTAGAGGGAATTCACAAATCACACAGAACTTAAACGATGTGTCACAGAAAACTAGGCATGAGACAGTCTCGGGCTCTGCTGTGTACAAATATACTCCGGTACCTTCTTCATCTGTCGAGCTTTCTGAATTTGCAAATCTGCTCAAGTAACCGAGACTGGAGGATGGAACAGGAGCAGTGCGGGAGCCTTCGCCGTTCACCTCTGCTGCCCGGTTCCCCAGCTCCTTGGTTGGCATTTCCTAGGGCAAACAACACACCTTGGTTAGCTCTCATGCCCACGGCTCCAGGCCTGCAGGCGCCTACAGACACCTCTAGACCCAGCACTGCGAAATACACGCCCCCAGCGCCCCCCACAAGCCCCTGTGGAACTGAACGGTCAGTGAGCTCTTCAGTTACTGCCACACAACTTGGAATTATACATTAAGCACGTGCACGTACTTTTATTTCTAAAGAAAGCGGTATCAAACCTATGCTAAAATACATGCAGGAAATTACTATTTAAATATTATTTATGATATGAAAAGGTTTCATATTTCTAGGAACAAAGTTAAAACGTCTTCCAACTGAAAACAGTTCCCTTATCAGCCTGACAGGGGCAGGGTTTTTTTTTTTATTTAATAAAGCCTTATCCCATTCCCAAACATTCTTTTTTTAAAATGTTTGGGGTGTTTTTTTTTACCCCTTAGTCATGCTCCAGGACAAAACCAGACTTTGTAGGACCGGTATTTGAAGCAGCCAACATTTTATCAGTTACTGCAATAATAAGTAACAAGTTCAACAATAAGAGCAGTTTAAACACAGCTAATTTTTTCCTTCCCCTCTGACAAAAGAGTCACTATTCTACAAACTGCCTGAAGACAAATATATCACCCCTGTTTTCTATTCCAAAACACAATTATCTCCACTATTTATGTGCGTCATCATAAGCAGCATTTCCAAAGCCTGACAATGTGACCGTTCTTTTAAACTCACTGTACAAGTTCAGTTGCCATCAGGTTAAAACACAAATCCCCTCTGTATCAAGTTACAGAAGCACAAAATTGATAAAGCAGACAGGGAAACAAAGGTAACCTTGGTTTCATAAGCAGATCAGCATTTCCCTGAACTTGAATCACATTGGATTAATAAAGAGTAGCACTACTGTCTAAGACCACTCTCACCTTCGCTTATGGTCTGAGTTAAAAATTTACCTTAATGCTCACTAATGCGAGACGCAGAGTTAGGCTGTGGTTTGGGCGGGGGGTGTGTTTATCCCTGGGCGTTTTGGTGGGGTTTTCTTAATATTTTCTTTTTAAAAAGGCATTTGAACTTAAAACCGAAGTCCTCAACCTCATTCAACAGATAAACCACACTTAGAAAGTTACAACAGCATTCTGGTAAATTAAATTAAATACGTCTGGTCCATAATGAGCCTGCCTCACATGTTCAAATTAAATACAGTTTATAAATGTCAGAAAAGCATCACTAAACCCATGTTTCATTCAGCATGTGCAGTTCAGGGTCCAAAAGCAATGGGGACCGAGGATGTGGCAGCCCAAAGCAAACCTTCCCTCGCTGCTGTTCCACCAGCAGCAACCAACCCACCACGAGCTACAGCCAACCTTCTGAGACAAGAAAGGCCATCTTGTAACAACCTGTCCACAAATATTAAGCCCTTCTCCCACATCTTGTTTAAAAAATCCCCAACAAAACCTTTAGATAGTAATTAAAAGAAAGGATACCTGATCAAACAAATAGACCGTCACATCATCAAAGAACGTTACAGCCTTCTTCTCGTTTTTCCAACGCTTGCATTGCCTTTCATCAAAAGGTTTTGAAAGTTTCAACAAGCTCCTCAGGTGTTTTCCATCATCCTTGTCAGTGAGTATCTCAGGTACTTGATGAACAGTTTCATCTTCACTGTCAGAACTCAGACTGTGCATATGGAAAGTCCTCATGTCATCCTCAGAATCACTGTTCTCATCCTCCTCATCTGCATCGTCGCCATCTTCCAGATCAAGCATGCCAGAAACATCAAGTTTGCCAAGGTATTTCCCTTCGATATCCGGCTCTTTCAGCTTTTGTCCTTCAATGTGATAGAAGGACTTCTCACTGCTGCTCAGGTCCTGAGGGCCGTGCACGTTATGCACAGACTGTAAGTCTCTGTGTGACAGAAGTTCTGCAGTATTAGTGCCAACACAGGAGACGCTTTTACGGGAAGTCTCGGACACTTCCATTCCATCCCCTTCCATTGGTATTTCCAGGGAATTCAGAGCTGCCTCAGCCCACTCATCAGGGCACCCCCGCACCCTCGCATCCGCCTCTCGCACCTCCAAGTTGTGATTTAGCTCCAGTTCTGCGTTTTGATTATCAATACCCTGGTAACTCTTTACATCCCACTCCTGCTGTCTCTCTTCAAGACGGTAACCCTCTTCGGCGTTAATGCCTATTCCATGTGAAGCAGCACCACACACAGCCCCTCTTGACAGATTTACAGTCTCTTCTGGTTTTTTATCTGGCTCAGAGTCATTGTCAGAGAAATAGGCAGAGTCTCTATAGGAGTTCTGACTCCCACCCAGAAAAACCTTTGGGGTTACTTCGAAATTGCTGTTTGCTGCATCTAGACAAGCTGCTGCTTCCGAAACAACGATGACTGGATTTGAAGGTGAAGCACTGCTGCTGCTCTCACCGACCACACCGAGAGCAGCATCCACACTAGAAGCATCCTCAGCAGTGACATGGGAAGTCCATTCCGGAGATTCCAGGTTCTCCGTTTCATAGCCACTGTCAGCAGGTTTATCAGGTGGCAAAAGTTTCTGAGGACTTTGAGCCTGTAAAGATTCTAAAACCTCATTTACATCTAAAGAATCCAAAGAATCGGGTGTCTCTAAGGCTTCTTCTACAGGCTGTATAGGGGATGGGCTGTCTTCCAAAAGACTGTCCTGACTCGTACAATCTGAAGTAGCAACAGAAATTAAGGTCACCTCTTCTGGAACATCCTTAAAGTTCTCAAAATGACTTGAGGTTTCTTGTTTTTCCTCCAATAAACATTTCTCATTTTGGAATATGGGAGACTTATCTTGCAAGCTTCTTTTCATATCTTCCTGATCATCACATTCTCTCCTGCTAAAAGTTATTTCCTCAGACTGGAAAAGCATTCCCGGTTTTGCCTGTGCATCACACTCAGCTGCTTCAACGGCAACACCATAACACGGGTTGTTTCCCATATTATTATTTTTGGCATTACTGGAGAGCTCTTCCTGACAGAGCCTGTCAACGTTACAGGACACAACTTTGTCGACCTCTGCATTTAAAAGTTTTCCCTCGTCCTTCAAATAAACATTTGCACGTTTATCACATGACTTACGTGCTGCAGATGGACTAGAGGACACCTGCATCTCCACAGTACTCTGAGACTGAGAACTCAGATCTTTATTTATCATCACTGGGTTAAAATTTTCATCTTTCACTGTTCTAAGACTTTCATGGATTAAAGACAAGACCTGTGTGTTTTCAGCCAACACAGGCTCAGACTCTAGAGAGTGTCTATTTGAGGTTTCTAATATACTTTTCAGAACATCTGGGCTTTGCCCCAGATCACTGCTGGTTTTGTTAGACAACAACCCTGTTAACAAGTTTTTCTCTTGAAGAAATAAGAAGTTATCAGAAAGTTCTTCTAAAGTTACCAAGTCTGACTGGTTCGAAATATTTTCACATAAAGAAATAGTTTCATTTTCAGAAGCACGACTACCATGCTCCTTCTCAAAAAGGCCTACTGCCTTTCCAGCATCCGCGCTTAAAACGACGGGTTTGAGGTCTTTAGGAAAATCATTTGTTTCAGCAAAACCAAGTATTTTTCTATTTGTCAATTCTTCTGATCTGTCAATGTCATTAAAGGTATTCTGGAAAGGACTTTCTGGACTACTAGCAGCAGGCAACGATTCCTCTTTAGGATCTGTATTGTAGTGGAAGAAGTCCCCATCAGTGCTAGATTCTTCAACATCGAGATCCCTGAGAACGGTGAAATGAGAACTTTTTTCTTGTACAGCTTCCTGATGATCAACTTCTGTGGTTAGTACAACTGACTGGTTATCAAAATTCACGCTGCAGCCCCTTCCTTTCTCCTCTAACTGGATGTAGTAGTCATTTCCAACAGAAAGCTTGTGTGCGTCAAACACAGGTAACACCCCAGGGACAGCAAGTGATGCCTCTTGACCACTTCCATCCTGTGCTCCCGACCCCTGCTCTGACAGTGACCTCTCAAAAACCTCCACTGGAAAGAAAATACTTGTGTACGTCATTGCTTCATCAGGATTCACATGACTGCACTCATCAAAATGGTCATGTTTAGCTGCCTCCCAGACATATTCAAAGCTGAGACCTTGGCTTGTTTCAGTTACAGTAAGAACTTCCTCCATCTCGTGGCCAAGTCTGTCTCCTGCAAAGTGATCTAAGATCGGAAATGCAGAATTATTTGTTTCTCTATTTGAGGTGTTGGGTTTCAGAGCGTTCCACTGCTGCTCAAAATCAATCTCCGAGTCCCTCTGGCTTTGCATTCGAAGGTAAGTTAAGAGCCTGTGCACTTCTTCTGCTGTTGGTCTCTTCTCCGGAGGTAGCCAACAGAACTGCAGAACTTCATACCTATACAAACGAGAAGCATGTTTCAAGAAGCTTCACACTGAGAAGGGATTTATAAAATTCAGGTATCCAACAAGGAGTAATAATTAATATAACTGGCAAGAATTTCAGTATATAGCAACTCCTTTCACTTTTATCTAGGGTTTCTTTGCCAGGAGTACAGTTCCATGTAGGAATTTCAACATATTTGAGAGAACTGAGTAACTTCTTCAGCAGCTTTAAGAATCAATAAAAACATTTGAAGTTTACCATCTATCAGAGTACGGCTGCTCCAGCCGTGGCTTGAAGAGTTTGACCTGCTTCTCCTTTATGACGTGGGTCAGGACTTCCCTGTCAGAGAAGTCCGAGTAAGGCCGAGCAGCGCTCTCAAACAGCTCCCACAGCGTGACACCCAGGGACCTGGAAGAGAGCAGCCAATGACTCTGTGTTCCCAGAACTAAAGCTGCTTTTCTATGAAAAAAAGGTTTATGCAAACCATAACTGGCAAGAAGAAACAATTACCACTCTCCCGTTGGCTCCTTAAAAACCTCAGAACCTGACAACTCATTTTCTTTGACAGAACACGAGAAGCCTCAAGAATAAAGTTGCTTGAGAGCAATGACAACGAAGGCAACTAAACCCAAAAGGATACAAATGACTGAGTTAAACATCACCTAAACAGCTTTTCTTAATCTAACTGTTCTCTCAACAGGTTTCTAAGCATCTTTTCAAAGCAAGCTATAGTTTCAGATTTGTAGAGATTAGCCTACTGTACATCTGATGAAATCCAAAAGCAGTGCCTTGGGCCATCAGCAAATCTCTCACTGAGATTATTTTAAAGCCTAGTACATACCATATGTTGCTGTATTTATTTTGCTCTGCTGACAACAGTCTGTCTTGAAAACTTGTTACTAACTCAGGTGCAGTCCATCGGAGAGGAATAAGTTTCTTCTCATCTGTCTCAATATAATCTTCCTAAATTATTGATAAAAATAAAAACAAGAGAAAGAGACTGAACAAACACTGGATCAACTTCCAGAAGTTGTCAGACCTTTCCTTAATATGGTTCTACGTGATCCCTATGCAAAAAATTAGATTTTAAAAGAATTCACCCCATTTTCCCCAAGGAGCAGAGAACAACACTCTAGAGGAAAGGTGCCCACTGCAGAACAGAAAAACCCAAGGTCTGAAAACTAAACTCCTTTAAGGTTTGGTACTCAGAAAACATTTTTAATTAATGCTTCGAATTTTTTATTTTCTTGATATATTTAAATATTTTGAACATTTTCATTAAGAAATTCACTTGAATTTGCTTGCAACATTAAAATTAGTTTGTGCCTATTTTAGGACTACTGTAACTAGAAGACCTAAAGAAAACAGATTTAGCCAGAAGCTCCTTCTACAAGCACAAACTCCACTCAGCTCCAGAGAGATCATCTACTCTTACAGGAGCTTGGTATTTGCCAGATATAGTTCGAAAGTTTGCTGCTCCAATAAAGTACAATCTAGTGCGTTTGTAACTCTAAAGCATGCTTGTTATAGCCTTCGGCCCCAAATCCTTTTTAAAAAAGTGGTATATAACCAGGTGACCTTACCTTGTATCTACTGAACCCTATACCATAGTCTCCCACTTTGACATTTAAATCAGACGTAAGAAAGCAGTTCCGTAAGGCCAAGTCACTGAAAAAGCAAAGAAATAGATAATGAGACCAAGCCAAAAAGCTGTTTCAGAAACCCCACCGTGCAAACGCAAAGCTCTGCAAGTTCGATGAAGCCGCGTGGTCACGACAGCACAGCAGCTGGGACAGCAGAGAGCTCTGCACCAACTGCTCCAACATTTTGGCCCTCAGTTTCCCCGAAGGGCCTCGGGCCCCTGAGGAAGAACTCTGCCAGGGCCTCTGCCGGCTTCAGAGCAGTCTCTGCAGCACAAATGGTCTCTAAGCCACACGGCGTCCCTACTTCCAAGGGGGAAGATAAGGTCCTCCTTTCCAGTCATTGGGCCACGTGGCTCACAAACACACTCGTATCTTTCCTACTTGTTTTACACTAGTTAAACAAGTATCCTGGAAGAGAAATAAAAATTTTGGCTGCTTGAATTTACCACTAACAACAAAATCACTGATGCTGGAGCTTTACCACTTACTCTGACAGCATCAGGATAGTGTTGCTAGAAGTAAACATTTACAGTGAGAATCCTGCAGATCCACAGAATACTTATTTATCAAGTTTAACTGTATTTCACTGGACACATACTGTTAAATTTAATACCCACAGAGCCAGGCTGCTGCAAGACAAGAAGCAGTGATCACCCAGTGTGACAGGTACAACGGTACCGCCTTGAGGTCATCTGTAACCATTAAACAGGTTAAAAGCAACGCTCTGCCCAGCGGCCACCAGCGCAGCCCAGGCCTGGCGTCCTCAGGGTCTGCTGCTGGGTCACACCCTTGGAGACCTCCTTTTCCTTCTCCCCTGAGCAGCAGGACGTGCCTCCATAAGCTCCAGCACAAGTTCCCAGCTTGCTGAAAAGGGTAACGATGCAAGTGCTGTTCCCACAGCAAAGGACAGACTGTTACCCGGACAATAAGGCAGTGCCAGAGCATCTGCTTCAGTCCAACTTCTCACCTGACGTCAGCTTCTCCCTCACTGCATTAGAGGCTGCACTTTTTGGCATTTTGTTTTTGTTTTTTCCTCCATTTTTAGTAACACAGGTAACAGATTACCAAACATAAGTTCTAAATTGCTATAATCTATAAAAAACACACAGCAGGCAAGATTCCTCCTAGCATCCCTCCCCTCCATACACAAACCAGATGTCACTGGGCTGGGAATCAGTGAAACGGCCACCTCCCCTGGGCTGGCGCAGAGCGCTCTGTGCTCCAGGGGCTGCGAACCCCCCAGCTCCCAGCCAGGCAGGAGACCTTCCCCCACCCCACCGCAGCCAGACAGGCATCTGCATACGCATCACAGCTCCTAAGCCGTGGAGGTGTAAGTTAGACACAAGCTCATTAAAACACAATCTTCAATACACCTGGATCCTAATGGGAGTCTCTACGTGTATTTGAGCGCATGACAACCCGAAGCCGTTATCTGGAGGACGTACCTATGCACGAAGTTGTGTTTGTGCATCACAGCAAGCCCTGCAGCAATCTCACAGGCCATCCTCTGCAGCAGCATTATTTGTGAGTCTCCTTTAACGTGCTCCTGCTCATTGCAGATATACGTTCTCAGGTCACCCTGCAAAAGAAGTTGAAAATATTTAGCAGCGAAGTATCTTGGTTGAATCTGAGAAATATTTCATGAAGAACCAACTAACCACATCATTTATTAACCGTATTTGTGCTTAGTAAGAAATCTCCTGAAGTTTCCAGTCTCCATAAGGATTCTTACAGAAGTCATCCATGGTATTGTCCTTTCAGGGGGTTTCAATCATCTCATTCATTAATTAACATTCCAGATCATACTGCCACACAAAGCCGAACTGTCACACTATAATACTTTCCATTCAAAAATGAGTTTGATGAGCTTCTGCTTCAAACGAGGTGAGTTTTCAGATGCTCCAGGTCAGCAGAGTGACCGTCTGGACATTGCCAGCAGATGGGAGGGAGAGCGCACAGGTTTTGGTCACGGGCAGCTCCCGGAGCTTTCCACAGTGACAGCACCTAACAGCCCCACTCCACTCAAAGCGGTTCCACAGAACCTCTCCAGAGCAGATTTATTAGAGTGGAGTTACAAGGACTAGAAACAGAGTGCTGGTAACTGGTTCCAGCTGTGCAGCCCAACAAATCCAAGTCCAGAACACCAGACTCAGCTGACTCTAGGTGGCAGCAAGCGCCTGAAGAAAGTCAAACTCCCCGAAATTGTCATTCATTAAAACACCAACTGGCACTTAGGGCTTGTCCCAAGTGGATTAAGTTTCTAGGACGCCTGAAACGCACTAAGGTATTGCTTTTTTAATTTCTAAATGCATCAGTAACAGCAGTGCAGCCCTTGTTTACTAAATAATTTCTGCAGGCATGCATTATTGTAGTAAATACAACTTTTACTAAATCCGGCACCTTGAAACACGCTGGTTCTATTTGTCCATTCTACTCTAATTAAGACTCCAATCAAGGGTAAAAGTATAAACCAGGGGCTTTTGGTACTGCTTCCTAAGGATGATGCTCACACCAGCACGGGGAAGTCAGTGAGTACGCTCAGGTGCCGGATGGCCATCCCAAGGGACCTCAAGGAACTCCAGCAGGACACGGGCAGCGTCCTGCAGCCGGGAAGGAAAAGCCCTTTGGGGCAACAACCCAAGGAGTGACCGGCTGGGCAGCGGCTCTGCAGGAAGGGACCCGGGGCAGACAGCAACCACCCACCACTGACACGAGGCAAACGACAGATACAATTGTTAAACAGATTTGGTGAACTCTTTGGGTACAAAGTTGTCCTTGCAAAGAGTCTTTACTGATTTGAAGGCAATGTTTCCAAGTGGCAGTAAGGAGAGGAAGCCCACACAACAGACAGAACAACATTGCCAGCATCTCCCACTCCCTGCATCGCCCCCAGAGAGCCAGAGGGCATCCTGGGCAAATCCTGCATCCCGCTGATGTCACCTGCTGCGGGCACCGCAGCCACTGTGGGAAGGATTTGGTAGGCAAATCAGCCTCACATTATACATGCCACTTCCACATTTGAATAACGTTCCTTTACTCATAAATTATGTCAATCCATTAGAGGATTTGCTGTGCTGACAAAATGCTGGCCACACATGGCTGAGCAATACATTAAAGTTAATAAGACAGCTACCACTATTTTTAACCTGGCACGGTTCTACAGTGTTTAACAGTGAACAGTTAACTCTTCATAGAGGACTGCACCCCCAGGACAAGCAAACCACTACGGGGCTGGGGGGGGGCAGGTAAGAACTTACTGAGCACTTCTTTTGACATTTACCTTTTTTTACACAGTTTTAATGCAGGCAAAGGAATATTAGGATTTAAAAGCTTTAAATCATTTATGTGCAACTGATCTCTCTTGCTCCTTGCCCTGCTCTGCAAAGCAAGGGACATGGAGCAATTTGGATTACATTATAAAATAAGGTAAATGCTAGCAAATAGAGCTACTGCAAAAACAGCCCGGAATCCTGAGGAACAGGGATGTGTGAGCCATTCATGTGGCCAGGAGAACAGGTAAGGCCGCCTGCAGAACACCCAGTGAGCTCCAGTATCTCTGCACTAGGGTTTCCAGTGCCTCTGATGAAGACCTCTCCGTGCCAAGGAGCTGTAGAACTGATAATCCCCAGGGCTGCCTGGGCAGCCAGGACAAGGTCGAGCAGCCCTAAAAAGGCCACAAATGCCAGTTAAGAGCAGTCACAAGAAGGGACATGCTGCAACAGGCCACTGATGTGAAAGAGCGCAAAGACAACCACCACTGTACTCTCTGGGCTCTGCTGGTCAGCAGAATAGCCTCCTTTCCCATTATTAATATAGCAACCCTGCAAAATGAAGTCTAAATTGCCTAAAGAGCCTCTGAACAACTGTCATCTGAAGACATTTAAATTTCCTGTCCAACATGGTTGACGTATCTGCCACCTGTTCTCCTTAAAGATCAAACTTTTAATCACAAACATGCATGAGTAAAACAATTTTATTCTTCGTTCTATATATGTTCATGCAACACCAGTAACACAAGGGACAGAGCTTTGGCACAGCCTTACACCACTGCTACCAACACCAGAACGTGTTTCTCGTCCTTTCCATGTGAACACTAAATAGTGAACCACAGACTCTCCAGCCTCTGGCCAACCACTCCCACCGTGTCTGCTCCTGGGGTCTCTCTGCTGGAGAATCAGACTTTTGCATGCTCTGGAAGCACCTCCACACACACCCATTCACCCAATTTCAGAGAAAAAGAAATACAAAAGAAGCTACTGGCTTTTGAGATACTTTAGGGAAAGCCTGAAAACCCACAGAACTGCCATCCCTATCATGGTGACACAAAGCAGCTTCTAGAGGATTAGCCCACTGCACTCTGCTGAAGAGCTGGCTACTAGAGAAGCTATCTAGCCATAGCTCCTGTTCCGAGTGGGACTGTCTGGGTCCTTCCACATCTCTCCCTTCTTCACATCCCTCCTCTCCCTCACTCCACCATCGCCCCTGCCCACACTAGGCCCTGGGACCCCAACACGGACTAGTGACGTGCAGGGACACTGCACTCCTCGGGGGCTCTGCCCACCACCACCCGGGGAGCGCCGACAAACCTGTGGTGTCCAGGGGACAGCAGCTCTACGGAGCAAGAGCTCTTCAAGCCAGCCTGACTTCCAGCATGGAAGTCATGGTTAACTCACTATAATACATAATTTTCTAAACACAAGTTTTAGTTCACTTGGAATAGAAATCAGCACAGACATTTAATTTCCAAAGAAATTACCTAACCACATTTGAATTTATAAAACTACCACTTTGGCTGTCAAGCTGACTGCCCCCATTCAAAGTGAAAAATCTATTTTATCCCCTTAAGTAAAATCCTTTCCAGATTACTCTGTAGGATCATGACAATTTCTGGCATTAATCATCAGGCATCAAACAAGGATATTTTTTTGGTCTTGTATACTTAAAGTAGGGCAATTTTTAAAAGTTACTCCATCTTCAAATTCCAAGTTGGATTAAATAGTGTAACTATTTAAAAAGATGGCAGCAACTGAATCTGATTACATACTTGGATGTGTATCTGCTAGTCTCCATAAACTGTAATTCTCTGCCAACCAGCCTTTTAAAGAACCTCCAATTTGAGTAGCGGATTTAAAGTCTGTAAATGTTCCATTTCTACATATTGAAAAAACTAGAAATCCATTCTCTGGTTAACCTTAGGCACCTACTTTTTAATTCTTAGCAAAACCGGAACTATTCACTTTGATCAGTCACTTTAAAAGTTCAGGCATTTCTTGCATTTAGAAAAGATTGTTTTTATCAGCACTTCTGCCTTGTTAATTTATCACAGCTAATACATTTGACCAAAAGAGCAGTAATGAAAAACACAGTTATTTAAGGTCACCGATTAACTGCTGTTTCTTAACAAAATTCAGAAGCTTGTGTTAACTCTTAAATAAATTGCTTGAGGCGACCGCTGCAAGGAAAACTCTTTGTGCGCCCAAGTTTAAAAGGGAATTGTGCAGCAGTGAAGCTGATAAAAAGGCCCTTGCTGAACTGTATACATGCAAACTCCCTTACTTCTGAAAGAGTGCTTAGTAACAGACACGTGTGCTTCTGGGTTCATTTCTGCCTTGATGTTTTTCAATAAACTTTGCTTGCAACAATACAGAGACTGCAAGCTTTAAAAGCAGCCCTGGAGCCGGTGTTCAGACAGCTGCCACCCGCAGTTCCAGGCTGGGTTGGTTTGCAGTAACGTGCTGCACTACAATAAAGCCAATTCGGGTCTCTCCAGCCACAGATCCACCGCCACACCACACTGCAGTCTGAAGACTGTGCGCACCAGGCACAGTTCAGAGGCCCTACACGTTTGTACTGTTCCCTTCTTCCAACACTGACAGGAATTTCCCCCACGGCAGGAACGCGGGGGCTGAGCAAGGGGCCTCTGCGACTCCCCGTCCCCAGCAGCCTCAGTGGCACTGGCAGCAGAGCCCTGAGAACGGCCTGCACTCTGCTCTTAGTGCTTCTTGTGGTGTTCAGGAAGCAGGAAAAGACAGCTGCTTGGGCACGATGAAGAGGGAAAGAAAAGAAAAACAAGGGTAGGGAAAAAAAGAATACAGTAACAGAGAGGATCAGGAAGAGAACAGGACGGTACTGAAAATTCCAGCTTTTAGAATACACCCATTGCCAGTTCCAGAAGCGAGCCCACCATCGCCTTTTAGCCCAAGTAGCACAGCACGGGTAAAATTTGGGCATTCAGGAGGGTGGGGGACAGAAGGGAGGGAATTCTTTGTTTCCTCAATTAACATTTTCATAGAAATAGACGTAAAAGCACATTAAGGCTGCACAGACAACAAACAGAATTTAGGATGTGACTGTGAGCATGTGCGTGTGATACCAGGCTGCAAGAGAAAGCTTCCATCTATGACCTCCTTTCCCCTCCAAGCTCCTTGTTACATGATGTATGCAGACTGAAAGAGAGCAGCAATTCTGTTATCCAAGACAGAACATCTATTTTTCCTCTTTAGAATGTTCTACAAGCACCTAGAATTTACATGATGAACTGAAAAAGATTATAGACATAAAATCACACTTGTGGTTTTTCTCCAAACAAGAAAATGTCTGTCTTCTGACAGTCTGGTTATTCAAAGCATTTCCCAGAAAGAAAACAAATCACTTTGAAGGGCAGGGAATACACTACATAAAATCTATCCCATTGGAAAAACAACCGCAGCCTTTCATGTAAGTGCACTTACCAAGTCACAGAACTCAAACACTAGCAGATAGGGAATGCCTTCCACACATTGCCCAATGCACTGGAGAACATTGGGATGCTGCAGGATGCTAGAGTAAAAAAAAAAAAATTGCAGTTCAAACCAGAGATGACGTGGAACATTATTTGCAGTAAAACACGACACACTGAAATCCCTCCCTCCCAGAAGCCTCCCAGAAACACAGAACACTGGCGGGGGGCACACAGATACAAGGTGCACAGACTCCCCTTGCCCCTTGGTACCACCTTTGCGTTGCTGCAGCACATCACCCAGAGCCATGAAACCCAGAGATCTCAAAGCCACAGCAGCAGCACTGCCACAAGGCAGGCACACCCATCTTCCTGCCACCCCTCACGACAAAAATAAGCACAGGCAACGGGTTCATGAGCTACACCCAGACCCGATCTGGCTAAGAGCTAAACCTTTATTTAGCCAGGTTAGTTCCCAGCCAGATCAGTTACTTTTTCTAAGTCGCTTCAAGAATACTTGTGCCAACGCAGCAGAAGGCACGAGATTGCTTCTTCTGACAAGTGCCAACAGCTCAGCCCTAACTGCCCAGGGCACTGGGAAGCACTGGAGCAGAGAGCTCCTGTGACCACTCACTCGTGGCGTATGCAGGCCAAGCCCCCTCTGAGCTCTGTCTGGGGAAGAGCTTTCCCCCACTCACCCACACAAGCCATTCCCTCCCAGCAGGCAGCTCTTCAGAGAGCTCTCATTACACACAAACACGGGAAGAGAAACAACGCTCCCTTTAAGACAGCAAATACCTTTCCACTGTACAAAAGCTCAGCCCCTAAAAGCGAGCATCCTCCCAGCACAACACAGGAGGAAACAAACAATCCTGTTTTATTGGCATTTCCAGTCAGATCAAGGATTTCTCAGTTGTAGAACACTACCTGCAGTCTAGCAGTAGAATTCTGGGGGACTGTTTACATGCACAAGCCTCCTTGGAAGCCACCTGAACAAAATTAGCTTTCATTACTGTGTTGCATTTAATCATTCGAAAAAGGGAACCTGAAAGAAATTAAAGCGTTGCCCATTCCCCTGATTCTAACAGGAAAGCCAAGGGCAGGAGTTAGGTGTCACTCCTCAGAGGCAAGTAATAAGCCATAAGGTCAGTTTGCAACACCAGGAGGTTTTTCCAAACAGCTGTACAAGAAAATCTGATAAAGCAAAGCAAGTGTGTTTTCCAGTCGTGAACAATAACTACCAAACACACTTAAGCAAAAGCTTTATTTTCATTTCTAAGCAGCTCAACTCTTGTTCACTTTGGACTGACTGGGTCCCTTTGTAAAGCAATGCACTTCAGCTATAGGGGAGGGCAAACAGTAACAGTGACCAGAAGAACTGCCCCCAATTCCCATGCAGTGGTACAACGTGTAGAAGCTCACCCTGCTGTGAAACGTTACTTACTAATATGGTTCTCCATTTCTTAAAAACTGTTCTTGCTCCTTGGGACTCGCGCTTGCCTTCAGCTCCTTTACTATCACCCTTGCGACACTAGTGCCCGTGTAGATCTCCCCGAGCAGAACCTGGAAGAGAGAACCATCGTGTCTTTCAGCAGAGGGAAACAAATTTTGGCCTTCCCCTGCAAAGAAAAACAAGTGCTAAAAATACGCTGTAAGAGATTTTCTGGCTTGTAAATGCTTGCAGAGCTTTGGGAATAAACACCCATATCTAATGCAACTTGACAACCCATCTACACATCAGCTTTTCTAATGAAGACCACTTATTTTCTTAAGATTTTTTCCTAGAAAGAACTGATACCAACAGGAACTTATTAATTCAAATCCACTGAAGTAAAATAACTACCTAATCAGTAACTCTGGTAAGAAACTACAAGTAAACTACAGCAGCAGCGATTAGTGCAGCGACAGCAGCAAGTTGTGCTCGCAAGGAAACATGATCTCAACTGCAGTTTTTCTTATGCTACTACTTCTTTTTCCTTTAAGAGTACTATTTTAAAGTAGGTACAGTAGCCGAGTTAGAGAGAACACTCAAGCTGCAGTACAATATTAAACAAAAAAACAAACAAACCCCAAACCCAACAAAACCAAAACACAAACTTCTCACCTTTCCAAACCAGCCATTTCCAATTTCCTGGATGTAGTTCAGACTCTGACGCGCAACTTGAGACTTGGATCCATCTGTCACACACAACAAAACAAAGGCACCAGGTATCAAGCCACTCAGATGGCCAAAGTTATCAACTGTCAGAAATAATGCAAGCTCCTGCGACACCTATTCCCAATTACATCTACACATCCAGACCGAGCAGTGAAGCCAAGTCAGACAAACATAAAATATGAAGGAACTCTGTGACAGCAGCACTCGAGTGAAACTTTTCTCAGCTCCAACTCTACTAGAACACAACCCCTACAAACACTCGGGGATTGTCCTCAGAACATGTCAACTTGTAATTTTTTAATGCATTCAGTAAGGTGGCAAAAAGACCAAGTTCCAATTCCAATGTAGAAGTGCATCAGACCTTCTAGTTGGGTAGAGCAAGTCATAAAAGCATTTTGTTTGGAAAAGACCTTTAAGATCACCAAGTCCAACCCTTAGCTCAGCACTGCCAAGGCACCTCTACCCGTGTCCCTCAGCACTACAGCTACACAAATTTTAAACACCTGCAGGGATGGAGGGATGGCGACTTCACCACTTTCCCCGCACAGCCTGTTCCAACGCTTGAGAACCCTCCCAATGAAGAAATTCTTCCTAATATCCATCCTAAACCTCCCCGGTACTACTTGAGGTCATTGCCTCTTGTCCCATGACCTGTTCTTTGGGAGAAGAGACCGACTGTCCCAGCTACCCCCTCCTTTCAGGGAGCTGGAGAGAGCAAGGTCTCCCCTCAGCCCCCTTTTCTCCAGGCTGAACATCCCCAGCTCCCTCAGCTGCTCCCCACAAGACTCGTGCTCCAGACCCCTCACCAGTTTACAATTTCAATAACCTTCTCACAACCACCTCCTATGTAAACAAAAGCAGAAAACCCAAGGCAATGCTACAGCTTAACATTTATAGTTAAACAGAGAATTCCCATTTTAAGCAAAAAAGTCTGGCTGCTTTACTCTTCGGCCCAACTGCCCTACTTAACACTGCTCTCTGGAAGGAGGACATCTTCTGGCTAAAAATACCCAACGCAAAGAGCACAGAGGGGACGGGGTAGTGCCCTCCACTGAAGGCCAAGGGCAAAAACTCAGTGACCACCTCGCCAGGGAGAAAAACAGCAAAGAGCAGAAGTTGCCAACCTCCCAGAGAACGTCAGTTCTCTGCCAGTTTCATTCTATTTAGCTACCTTACATGGCATCCTGCTGCAAGCTAACAGTTCTGAAGTAGTATTTCACAATTTATCACTTAAGTGTACTACATCCCCTGTACCAAAGAAGTTCCTTCCAAATACATTTACTCAGTTTATGTAAGTTTGTAACAATGAACTTGCTACAGTCAAGTTAAACAGTCAGCCACACTCCAAGTCTGACCTGCTTTTAGTTTTTCATTAAAAACCGTTTTACCTGTACGAGATGGAAACTGGGAGGGAGTTGGTACAGTAATATTGGGAACTGAAAGAGTAAAGACTTCTGCCGGAGACTGGACAGATGGAGTATCTTCTGCTGGAGGTGTAAAATCTATCTCGTCATCAAAGTTATCTTCAAATTCCTGCATAAAAAAAAATCTTAGTAAACAAGTTGATCTGTTGTAAAATTAGCACTAATACATTTCTTTCAATTTGAAGGAGCAATCTTAAGGAGGCTTAACTTTTTTCCAAGTACAGTGACAGATTTTTGGTTTTCTATTCCTTATTTTCAATTTATTACCAATTTAAAAAGCTTACAGTATCAAGTATTGGTTTTAACAAAAACAAGGGTGTTTGTTACTGGGGGGGTTGTGTTTTGGGTGTTTTTGTTTTGTTTTTTACTTTAAATGCTATCCTTGACTTCGAATGAATTACCATGACCTGCTTCGGCCAAATATTCTCCATTTACAAACAAGAGCAAAACTCAATTGTAGGAACACCAACAACCAATACTCCAAAAGTAACTGTTTCCTGATGATCATGATTTCTCCTCGAGACTTGCTATCGTGGATCTGCATCTTCAGTATTCTTATTCAACAGGAGCATCTTAAACCCCCATCAGCAGAATAGGATAAACAAATTAAAAGAATACACAGAAAAGAGACAAAAAGGCTCTTTAACTGCAGCAAAACTGTCTCGAGGGTGTACTTTTACTACTGGTGCTGACAGCTAGTAGTGATTTTGAAAAGACAGAGATCCTTTCTGCAGCATGGCCCAAGTACTGAAAATAAATGGCTGCAATAAGATTTCCCAGCATGTAGAAACGGAGCTGCCGGCTGCTTCAGAGATGCACAGTGACACCAAGGGGTCGGCGACCGCCGAGGGTTAGCACAAACACTCCAGCAAGCTGGATACCCAGAATACTAGGAATACCTTTTGTATCTAGATTTGCAATTCATTCAGATGCTTACCTTGAAATCTATCTCAGGGTCTTTACAGCAGGAGACACAGTTGGCCAGCAGCACTACCAGTACTACCAGAGTACCGAGAGACAGAATCACAAAAGAGGAGGAAAATTCAGCTGTAGCTCCTTCTCCTAGAAATAAACATGTATGTGGTATTATACAAACACATCTAGCATTTTAAGGAGTTCCTTAAAAATATATTATTCATCTGCATTTACTTAAAAGATGGAGTTTGAAGACTTAACTCTGGATAGGATCAAAAAAAGAGTAAACTGAACGAGAAGGACACGCTGCTGAATTCTGCCTATGCTCCACCACCCGCCTGCCCCGTTCTGCACCTCCCTGATCCCAGCCACGAGACCACGTCCAACACGATTTACCCAAGTAGGTGATGAGCAGTGACAGTCCCAAGCCTCAGGATTCTGTCTAATTCAACAACTTTATACAGGTATCTAAACACTAGTGTTAGAAATCTGGTCTTTTTGAAGCAATCTCCCATGAGCCAAAACACCTGTCCTGACATAAAAGACAGCTAGAAGAAATCCTCTTAAACTGCAAACAAATTGAAGATCTATCACTAGAAGACAGTACCATCTGCGGTCATGCCAGTCTGCCAAATGTACAAGCTGCTGTAATAAGTGCACTGGATCTAACTGGATCACCCCAATTCCTATTTCTCGTGATTCATTAGATTATTTGTCTCCATTTCAAGAATTTTAGACACGATCTCTAACCACTTCGCAAACACACCTCCAAATAATTCTTCCAAAATTTTATATAGAAATATTCTACAACACATTTTCTATGATTAAGTCAGGTTATTATTACTCACACAGGATCAAAAGCTTTAAATGGCATTTATAAAAATCTTTAGTCTTTGCCAGGGGAATCAAACCTATTTTCATCCCTGTTTTCATCCGAGGCTGAGAACAAAGATATGCAGTTCCCTAGGAGACCACAGCACACATCCTGAGGGTTTGTGGTTGTGTCCTCTTAAACAGGTACTGCCACAGGGACTGGAAGAGTAGTTGGATCATAACCACTTAAATGTATTTAGATATTACATCAGTGTGAAACAAAGTCAGGTGACTAAGATGGATTGGATTTTTTGGGAACACCCGAGTGTCAATGGGAATGTCTGGCAACAGAACACAGCACAAATGAAGCCTCAGAAATAAATAAATAAAAAAGAAACATCAGAAGTTGATCACCAATTAAGAGCCGTACAAACCTGTCCACCTACCTTTTATACCTTCAAAAAACAAGTAATTAAGAAATTTCCAAAGAAAGCTATAGCTTTTCATCACATTCCACAGAATAATCATTTATTTTTATTACATGTAAGGAGTAAACTGACATAATCAAAATACTACTTTAAAAATGGGTCTGCACACTTTCAGAAAATCACGTTTTCTGTAGTATATATTAGGAATTTCATCCATACAACAATAAAAGTTAACCAAAAAAGGAAGGTTTTCAAACAAGTGCCACCACTTCTAGTTTTCCCCACAACTCTGGCATCCTGACCTCAGAGAGGGCGAATACTCCAGTCTAGATAACCTGTACTGTCCAAGCAGGTCAACCACCAGGTGAGGCCATCCACCACCCTTTAGTCAAACTTCTGAAGAGAAAAGGATCTCTGATGGGGCTCTCAATAGAACAATTTATTTTCATTTAAAACAAGTCCCCTAACAGAACACCATTTTTCCATTTGTAAGCATCAACATGAGAAAGAAGGAAAGGTAGTAGCTGCTTTATGTTTCCTTCCTTCAGATGTTCATTAACCTTACTCAAAGGACTGAAAATTATCTGAACCACAATTATAAACATTTAGTGAAATCATTAGCTAAATTACTGTAACAAACACACACAGAGGTAATACAGCTTTAGATAAAACAGAAGAGATTCCTTTGAACATCTAACTCAAACCAAATAATACAAGGTAGCTTTACTACAAAAAAAAGTAAACATTTATGTTACCAGGTACAACTATATTAAAATTATCATTTTAAAGGCTTTTTCCAAACGCACCTCACCCAGTTTCCAAGCAGCTTCCTCACCTTCACCGCCAGCTTGAGGGAAGTGAGAAGTCAACTCACTGCAGACCATCCACTCAGCAGACGCAGATTTTCCCTGACTAAGAAACCCCCGTGAACACATCCCCACAATAAAGGTATGTATTCCTCCCAGCAGGAAAGCCAAGACTCCTGAGCCCCTTTCATCCAGTGCACTTTGGAAAGTCAGCCACACAGTCCATCACACCACGATGGACCGGGACACCAAGAGCACGCTTCATTCTCCTCAGAAGGCTTTACAGCACGGCTTAAGAGACTGCTATTCCCAGACTAACTCCTGACCAGATCCTTAACAGGGAGGGATAAAGCACCTCAGCTGTCAAGTCTATAAAACATTTTTTTAAAAAAAAGCTATCAAACTTTATTTTGGTTTTATGGTACACTCTAACATCTCCTTTTACAAGCCCACATGACCAACATGAATTTTAGTGTCTTTCTGCTCCCCAAGGAGCAGAACATTACTAATTACTCATTAGCATCCTCCCCTGCTCCAAACACGGCATCTTCTTCTAGATGGCCTTTTTGATCAGGCTCTACCAAAACTAAGAGCAATTCTTCACAATTTGCTTTCCTGCTTTTAATCTCACTTCTTCTTTTGAAGACCTGACAGGGGTCTATGCACCCAAAGTGTATCTACAGTAATTACACCAGCTGCGATCTCTCCCCACAAACAGAAGTGTCTATGAACTGACAGCAACCAATAGGGAAGGGGGGTTTTTTAGAGAAAAAAAAAAAAAAAGAAAAAGCAAGCAAAGATGACCTTTGACAAGGCAGTTAACCACCAGCAGGTCAGTAAGATGACAGAAGTCATCTAAACTTCCAAAAGCACCAGGCAAGTTTCACAAAGTTATAAAAAGATGCTTTAACACAAGAAAAATACCAATTATCATGGGCAAGTTTCTGCAACACTTCCAGAACAGCATTTCACATGACTCACACAAGTAGGAGCTACTTACTAAGGACTTTCTCGGCGTATCATCTCAGCCTACCGCACTTAACGTATCCCTACACAGTAACAACCTACTATGTCTTAATATCTACCCAGAATCAGAATCCGTTCTTTAGCAGAGGAACTGCAAACCACCCCCAAAATACTATGTTTAAATGCCAAGAACCTCAGGCTTCCCGTGAGCGAACGCGAACAGCCCGAGTGCTTTGCTGGGGTCCACACGCACCACTGGAGCGGGAGGAAGAGGCCGGGATCCTCTCAGGACTCCACAAAGCAGCGGGAGCAGCAGCGTGTCTGTTTCTGTGCACGTCACTGCGAGGGTAACACAACACAATGCTCTAAAAGCACTCTCTGCAGTCAGTGTCCCATCTCAAAATGGCATTGAGATGATCCTGAATAAATCCAGAAAATAAGGTCGCTTTTCAAAGCCTTACAGCATTGAATACTGATTTTGTGCTGTTATTTACTCACTTTTAACAAGTGGGTAACCTTGTATCGTAAGTTTATCCACATGGATATCATAAACACATGGTATCATAAACAAATCAAAGACCTGGCCAAGGCAGGTATTTAATTAGCAGTTAATGAAGCAGATTCTTCAGCACCTCTGAAGACTGGCATTTCACAAGCAAGTTTTACACCAACGTCTGAGCTCCAGCGCAGCACCTCTGAAGTCAAACCCTGCACACAGGCAAGTACATGAACATGCTCACTGGAAAAACAAGGATGATAAATTAAGCTGGCATTCTCAGGACCAAGCACAGACATGAGAACATACACTTCAGTATGTATTAACATTCTACCACCCGTTGAAACATGCTATTTTCATACAAAGCATATTCCAAAAGAATTTATATAGGTCAGGACTCTCTATACCTTCCCAAGCTTCTTTCAAGTCTCCTTTTGCCAGAAGACAGTCCCCTGACTACCAAACCAACACCTAAGCGAACTGAAGTTCGTTTCTTGCTAGACCTGGTTTCCTTCTCCATCCAGTTTCCCAGTTCACCCACAATGTTCCCAGACACCCCTGTGTGCCACCCACCCGTGGCCTCCTCTGCCCCCGCTAGCCAGGAGCACCCCCAGCCAGAGGGCCCAGCTGTGGCCAGGGTGCAGGACGTGGGGCCTGACGTCTGTGGGGTGTCTCTGTGGGGTGGCAGGTCTGCCTTCATGCAGCTACCAGACTGTGAGAGACCGTGAAGCTTGAATTCTGATGCTCCCCAATTCGGGCCAATGTGATTAATGTAATTAAGGTCTCAGTCTTCAGGAAACTGGGCTAAAAACCACACAACACTGCACAGTCCTAATCGCGGGAAGAAAAAGTAAGCGTACCTGACAGACATTACTGGTGACACTACTAAAAGGCACTCAGTAGAGCAGTAAAGGCAGTGCAAGGCCCACATAAATTCGGCATTATTAGGGCAGAGGAACTTGAAGAGAGCATCCGATGCGGAGCACCCGGCACAGCAGTTGCTATGCGACACCCGTCCCTCTGCACCAGCCACAGCCTCTTCCCCGACAACAGCACTACATAAATGGCAGCTCTGCTCTAAGAGCCCTAAATATTTCCAGCACAAACCCAGCATTACAGCAGTTACTTAAACTGCTTCTTGGACACCCTCAAATTACATGATCACAAACCCAGGTGTTATTCTATGACATCAGGTCACATCAGGGCAGCCTTTAAAATCCTCATGAATAACCACACCTAACTGCTCCCGAGCTACTGCCACGCTATCTTTCATAAACCTGGTCTTTTACTTACTCTGAGTTTAACAGGTATTAACATAACCACATTAAAAAGCGTAGTATCACTATTTATTTCGATAAACAATATGTATCAACTTTCCTACATAATGCTGCAATTCTCTGCTGTGCTAGCAGTTGAGTGGGAAGTGTTCTGGACTCCTAGGCGGCTCTCCACCCCCGGGTTCAGATCACTACCTCTGCCTCACAAAGGGCTTCCCCTGCATTTATTTACTCCCTGAAATCTTCAGAGGTTTGCTACTAATAGGCATAAAACCAAGACAGATGCAACCAGGCCTGGACATTCTGAAGGCTCGGGGGTAACAGGTACAACACTAAACCAAATCCAAACCAATTTCAGACACCTCTCTTACACAAGGTCTGCTCTGTGTGACAAGGTGCAGCACAACAGGCATTGCCACTCCTGTATGTCACAGAACAATAAAATAACTCCAGAGCACATTCCACTAGTTGCTGCATTCCTGGCATCTCAGTTTTTTCCTGCTCTGCTCCATTTAACAACTGAGGCAAAGAGCAGCAGAATCTGCGAGGAAGTTTGCTCAGAAAGGCGAGCTGTGCCATCCCTCAGCCCTGCAATGCTGTGCTCAACAGCCCTGACAGCAATCACAGCTGCACTCCAACACCAGCAGCAACTAAGACTCAACACATGCAAAAAAGTCTTAACACAAGTTCTAACAGAGTGTTATTTGCACTTCAGACATTCTCAGAAGAAAAAAAGAAGAGAATTTTTGGATGAGAGGCACTCCAAATGCCAGTCACCCTCCGATGGCAATGCCCATTGCCAGTGCAGATGACAGAAGCCACCTTTCCTTGACCTGCTGTCCCCAGCACGACACCAGCACCTTCACCAAGCCTAACGCTGCTTCCAAAGCACTCCAGCACAGACTGGAAACGGTCCTTCCCTGAGCGAAGCCCGAAGCACAGACATACATAACCCTCCCTAAGGGACTCTAACGAGGTTCTCCGTTTATACCTGAACTTTTCAGCTTTCAGATTTCTAGTACTTATTGCCATTAAAAGAAAACAGAAATGTTTGCAGTTTTAGAACAATAATCTGGAACAAGCAATTGAAAATTCTCTTAATTGCAACAAGTTATTTCAAAAGCCTATCCTCTCCTGACATCAGTACTACTCGCATTGGACAATGCAAAGTTGGCATAACAGAAGTAACTTTCAAGTACAGATATTACAAAGGTGTCTCTATGCAAAAGCACTTTATCACCTGATTTTATTTTCCCTTCTTCCCTACAGCTACAGAAAATCCTAATTTCTAGATATAGTCTTAAGAACAAATCTCTTAAGGACTTAAAATTACAGCTGCCCAAGCTACTTGTGCACACCTGTATTTAATCTGAATACAAAATGCAGTAATTACCAGTAATTTGTCATTAAGACTCTTTCCTGCTTAAATCAGATTTGTGTTACAGCCTAAATCAAAGTCTCACACTTAGAGAGATGAGAAAGATGAAAGACGGCAAGACTTTCGGAAGTAGTGGAAGAAAAAAAATATAAAACAAACCCCAAAATCACATACAGGTTAGTCTGTCATTATGTTCTTCCAGACAGAAACGGGAACAACTGAAACCCTTCTACTGAACTTGTCCACTACAATCTTTGCCTTACCCTAGAACTCATTATTTAAGCCCCTCACAGGGCGGTGGGGAGGATTAAAGGCAAATACATGTGCAAAGACAATTGTTTTGAAAAAAACACCACCTCTTCTTCTCTATGGCAAGAGTCAATCATCAGAAGCAAGGGTAACAAAGACAGCAAGTGGCAGTTTCCTACAGAGCTTTTCCCCATGAAGCAACAAAAAAGCCTCTGCCAGAGTTTTGCCACCCCCTTGTGTTCTGGACATAGTTCCACAGTGACAAAAACCAGTTTCATACTGAAATATGACCCTGAAATGGCTACAGTCCTATGCAACAAGTTACAGTACTTTCAAAAAGAAACATTAGCTATGTCATATCACAACTGGAAGTGTAACCCTGTGTGCTAACAATCCTTGGCAAACCATGCCCGTCCTCCCTTTTGTCCTCACAGAGGACAAGTTCATCCTGCAATCTAAACCCACACATCTATCACACTATTTTGCCCCATACTCCCCCTGAACACTTTTAGGGGTGCTTCAGGTGAGCTTCTCCAGCCGCTGGAGTCCTCTCTGCAGCCAGGGTGGCAGTGGGGCAGGGCTGGATTCCCAGCTACAGCCCCCCCAGAACAACAGCTCCCGTCCCGCTTTCTCCTGAGCCCAAGCATTGGCTGGACAGTCAGTAACCAGTGAAACCGTGAGCTGGGCTTAGTTTTACATTTCTGTCCTTATTCTATTACCCCATGAGCCTTCCCAGTAATGTCAAAGAATTACTCACACAAGAGCATACTGCTCAATTTTAATAAGCACTAAATATAGGCCAGTGCTTCAAGTGTTTACAGAGCGAGAGCTGTTTGAAGTTTCACTGTTAGAATCTCATGTTTGCACAAAGGCATCTTAAGACAAGGTAAAAAATATACATGTTAAATAATTATGCATCCTGTGCCTTCATGGCAGTGTTTCTGGAAAATGTGGGCAGCATTATCATCTTGCAAAGGTACCATCTGATTCTTAATCTGTGCGTGTGTATACATAAGTATAAAATATGCTGCAGAGCACACTATTCTATACTGCTGGGTATCAGTTTTGACAATTAACTCCTGCCCAAGCGCAGCACGTTTTCATCTGCTACACCATTTCTCCAAAAGTGAGAGGCAGAGGAGTTGTAGATATTTATTTGGGGTTTTTTTTAGACAGAGCGGACCACAAGCCTGAGAAGATAACACACCACGGCATCTCAGACCATCAGAAGCACCTGCAGCATGGAAACAAAACCATCAGTACTTCTTTCTGCCACCATTTGACAGGATACAACCTATTAAGACATACTGGGTTTGAAGAGACTCATCTCATACATGCAACCTTCCTGTGACAGGACTTCCTGGAATCTTGATTTCTACAGTAGATGCATTTCCCATTCCAATGTACAACTGGGTTAAGAAACGTGGGAAAGAAAGCAAACAACTGCATCTTGCCAATAAAGCTTATTGGGCTCTATTTCTCATGCCTATTTGTAGCCGAAGGGTCCCTCGGAAGAACAGGCCATAGGACAAATGGCTGATTTTGGAGAACTGGATGTGGTCTATGGATTGAAAGCTTAAAAGCCAGCACCAAAAGCCAGCTGTTCCTATTCTTTACACCTCTTTCATACCGAAGAAGCGTCAGGGTGCAAAGGTAGTCCTGAAAACGTCACATCACTGTCAAGTCACTGCAGTGATGTTTCCTTACCATGAGGGTGCTTCTGAAGCTCAGTAGTGTTGGACAAGGTGTCACTGTACCAGCACTCCATCCTGACAATCCCCAGGAGACACTTTACTGCCATAACCTGGTCACACCACCACCTGGCCCAAGCTGGAGGTGCCACAACACCTCGCTACTGGTTGTGCCTGAACTACCCGTGCAGACTGGGACAGTCACCCTGACACACCGTACCTTTCTGATTACAGAAGTGTCCACAGGACGCTTCTGCTAGATCACTGATGTCACTCAAGACCTTTCGTAACAGCGTGAAAACAAATAGTGCACCAGCAGCAATAAAAGCACAGAAGCTGTTGCACACTGTATCCAGAGCTGTATCAAGCCCCAGGTACGGGACGCACGCACCAAACAGAAAGACAGACCCTGAATAAAACCTAAGGAAGGTTCTGGTACACCATATGCTGTCCTTCAGCTGCCGAACTGGAACACTCGGACCACAACAGAGCACTGTGATTTCTGCAGCCTCCAGTGCTTCCCTGAGGGAGGGTGTCTGTCCTGCAGAGGTACCCGCGCACGGTTCGGTGGCACGGGCAGCCACCAAAGCAGACTACAGCAAGCGTCCAGAAATCACTTCTGCTCAAATGTGCCTGACAGCAACTTTGTCTTCTGTGCTTTTCAAACAGAATGCTGGACCTCACTACTGACACAAACTCTTTCTTCATACAGGATCTGGGGCAAAATCAGCACTAACTAATAGGTGCTGCGAAACCAACGACCTGTACCTGATGCCACGACAATGTACCTTTAGACTGTCTCCAATCAGTGCTATCTTAATAGGCTGAACGATACCTGAGAATTATCAAATACACCCAAGCATTCACCATGTGGAAAACAACCTCAGCAAATGACCTCGTCCTACAGGGATGGCTTCAGCTGTAGCAAAGTCCAGACCCTCGGCAGCCGGAGGTGGAGAGAGCAGAGCAAGGCTGTGAACAAAGCCTCTCAGGGAACACTCCTGCAGCCAGGGAGTCGGGACTGGCTTCTCACCTCAGTCTCAAACTCAGAGAGAAACAAAAGATGAAAGACAGTTTTACAGCTCTAGCTCTACAATTATTAGGCGTCTGGGACAGATCCTAGAAAAAGAAATATAAAGAGAAGTAATCAAGTTTAGTGCTTAAAAGGGGGAGGAAAGATAGACTACTCCCTATAAAAGTATATGCCACTAATTAAAATCCCCACTTTACATGCAAGATTTCTCTCAACTTGGAGTGATCCGAGTGGCTCACTTGCATATGCTTAGAAAATTGTACATAAGAAAAGCGTCTGTCTTGGACTGTGCGTGACCAAGCTCATCAGCAAGGACTCACGGCCGTGACAAGCGGCTGGCCCAGGAGGGGAGTCCAGGACTGAGGTTCTCAGCACAAACCAAGAAAACAGGCACTAGTCCTGCTGCCTCCGTTCAACTGAACAGACTAATTCATCACGAGGGTGAAGTTGAACACACCTGTCAAAAATGCTACCACCTGTGCAAGTTTTACAGGAAAATATGAGTACTGTTGAGTCCTTGGATTTCTGCAAAGATTTCATCCAGAACAGAGATGATAGAAATACTTTGTCTGACCTCACACACAAACCCTCCATTCCAATTCCCAGCTTTCTTGGGGAGGCAGCTGAGATAGTGTCAGGTGTAGAAACCCAAGTCAGAAGAGCAGAGAACCTGACTAGCTATGCAAAGCTTTAGCACAGTAGACTCATCAGATTATAATGCACTACACCTGGCTGCAAAACACTGCTGCTAAAGAGCAGTTCCCAGAGCCTTCACTTCAGCCCCACAGTACCAAAAGTAGGAGTCATCTTCACCCAATGCATTTGGGTAAAATCACTAATATTCCACGGCTCTTCATTCTGTGAACTACTTTCCAGTAGACTTGCCCCCAGCTCTCACCTCCGGCATAAAGCAAAACCTTCAATTCAGAACTGCCCCGATACATATCAGCATCCTCCTTTTCCATTGACAGAATAAATTATATCTAAGTTGGTCAAAGTATTTTTAGCTATTAGCATCTCCACCATCTTGCTTTTCCTGTATCTTACAATAATTGCTATGACAGTTAAAGCCTTATTTCCTTTACCTCCTCTCCTTATTGTTGAAAATAAATTAAATGAGTTTACAAATATAACCTCAAAAAGGCAAGACAAATATAGAACACATCATCAATGCACACTTCATCTGCAAACGCTCTGAAGCCAGACTTGAAAAGAGCGGCATCCTTCATCTCGTTAGAGGCCCGGGGAACCCGACAGCTCCCCAGCCAGGCAGGCGACATACTTCCCCGCACTTCCACAAAACCCAACCTTCTTGAACAAGGAATCCAACCTCGTCTTGCCAGAACCTGCCCACCACCACTTCCTGCTTTCCAGCTTCCTCCCCAAAAGTTAATTTGCTATGGGCATATCCTGTGAACTAGTCCGCAAAGTTCAGTACCACAGCTACTGACACCTTCCTCCTTTTTGTGCAGACTCCCACCTTTCCTGTTACAAGCTCAGGGCAGCACACGTCAAAACGTTTCTCCATTGTCAAAGCAGCAGCCCTTCTTGCCAGATGAAGAATTGTGGCAACCTGAAATAATTCTGAAGGCAGTTACTAATTATTTTATTAAAAGCTCATTAAATTCTTCACTGTTTACAACTCATACATATCAGACTGAGTACTAGGGTGAAGTGGAAGAACTGCTGAGGCCCAGAAGGGAGACCATCAGCAACCACCAGACCCAGTACAGGAAATCAAAGCACCCTGCCACAGGAAACAGGAGAGAGAAATATGCCAGAAGGTGCTTTTAAACCCAAGCCGTGATTTTTAACCTAGCAAAACAAAGTCACAATTTTGTCTTCTAGACAGGTTATAAAATTTGCCTAGTCCAACAGAGGTGGTTGGAGACAAAACAGTCTCGCTGTCATCCACTGGTAAACCATCTAAAGGAAGGGGAATAAAAAGTCCTTCTAGCTTTCTACCTGGTGAGTGCTGTGGTGATGATACAGGACACGTTGCAGACCAAGAATCTGCTGCACACAAACCCATCTGGGCACATGATTTCATTCAGTAAGAAGTCAACCCAACAAAAGTGATGGCAGCGAAACTGAAAAAGGCTCCTTTTGAGGCATTCAGGGTTTAAATACTGAATACCTGCCAATAACGTACTCCAAAGACATTGCTTCTTACTATTTAAGAAAAGTACAGTAGAAAGAGCAGCTTCATTTCCTGGGGTCACTGAGTTTTCCATGATAGGACTGGGCAGTCTGCTGAACTTCAGATAACTCCCCTTGTGTAGACTTTGGGCTACGACCATAACCAAAGACAGCATATAAAATTATGACACCTCACCGATTTTGCATTAGTCCAGTATTACAACATTGTACGTACTTCTCTTAGCAGTACTGCATTTAAGATACCTGATTCAGCCAAAAAAAAAAAAAAAAAAAACCAAACACAAAAAGCACAAAAAAAAATTAAGAAAACCAACATTTTAATTCTATCTCCTATATTTTGTCCAATCAACTTTTCATTCTGAGTGAAGCTTTTTACCAGTGTCACAGAGGTTATGTTTTGGTCTCCCACCTTCATAATGTATATAGCCTAGCCCTGACACCAAAGAGGAATTTTTGTTAAAAAAAAATAAGAGAACACTGGATGCAGACACTCTGACATCCACCTTTAAACAGAAATATTAACTTCATTTCAGGAAAAGTAAGACAGAAAAGGCGGGAGAGATCCTGCCCCAGAACTGATTCTGCTGTCTTACCTTAAAACTTAAGGAGAAGTTCATATTATTTGGACAAACTTCAAGTAATCCATAAATGAAAAAACTATCAGTTAGTCCCAAAGGAAACAGAGCTTTGACTGACTGTTTTCTCTTTTTAGCAGCTTACTTGTATAAAAAAAATGAGAAAGACCAATGAGAAAGGTGGCTGATGGAGGGAGTGACCTATGAACCATCCAGAAATGTTCTTGGGAAGAAAAATACTTGGGAAAGGGGCATAGATCCAAAAATAAAGGCAGTATGGCTTCCGCTCCCAGATTTGATGCTTTCTGTGGAACAGCAGCCAGATGACCTAATCTCTGTGCTTCAGATCTCTCCTTCCCCGCTGCTCCTCCTCCCCTCGGAACACACTGCCCGTTTCTGCTGTTCAGCTCCTCACGGCTGGAGCTGAAGCTCAGTAGGTTCGACCCAAACCTAACCACCTCCAGTCCCGACAGCACCTTATGTCCGCAGGCCCCAGCGAGGCAGCACAGAAACCCCCGACCCGAGGTGGCTGTTCCCCGCAGCGCCAGCTCCGGTCCGCAGCTCAGACCACCGGCAGGAAATGG
>VZRU01008699.1:9292-54579 GCA_013398155.1 Pedionomus torquatus
GGTATAAGGTTTACAGTGGGTGTTTTTTTTTTTTTTTTTTTTAGATACATAATTTTTCATAAAGTTGGTGTGAGTTATCTTTTGTGATCTCTTTTAAAAAATTCCCATTCTGTGTGCATATAAACTTGTTTTATGCTCGAGCATGCACACAGAGGTAGCGTGTGCATTTAATGCGGTTCCTGATGACATTTTCCTTGGCAGGGTTTAAGGATATGACAACAGGAAATGAAGTGCAGCTGGATTATTTTTTTCTCCCCTCTATTCTTTTTGTTAAGAAATTTTGAAATCTCAGCTTTTGATCAGCAATATTAATCTATATGTTGTTGTCTATCACTTCCGAGGTGAGTTGGGGGACTGCTTTCTCTTCCTAAGGGACTGGTTTGTTTTAATGTGATGAAACCCTGCAGGATTTCAGGCACCGCCTTGGCTACTGGTGACCTGCTCAGCTGGTGGGGTGAAAAAATACTGAGTTTCTCCATTGTAGCCCAAAAACTTGACTTGGCACAGAGATCTGCACTGTAAAGCTTTAGGTCTTACGTACCTGCAAAAGATATATACAGGATACTCGGTGTTTTCTCTTTCATGTATTTCACAGCCTGGGTGAATGCAAACAGGTTTCTGAAGGTATTTGCTTTAAAATACGCATGCAAAAAACTCAGGACTGATTCAAGTAACGCGGAAGGAAAAGCAAAGGAAGAAAAAAGATTGCCTTTTCTGTATTTGGCTGAAGAATTTATTGTATTTTTGTTTTATTCTTTCTTCTATTTAAGCCATCTGAAACACACATTTGGGATCAAAATAGTTACTGGAAACAAAAACACCATCAATAACCTTGGTGTGTCACACTGCTTGCTTCCTGCTTTGATATATTTGTCTTTTGCTAAGAGAGAGAGAGATATTCTTAAAGAAGACATCTTTCTTTGTAGTTGTACTCATTTGAATGATTTAGGAAATAATTTTCTTTGTTTCTTTTTTGCATCTTTTGTTGAGTTTGGTAGTAGTTGCTGTGATTTCCCTTCTTGTACTGTTGTTCATATGCTAGGAGCTCTCTGCCTATAGCTGAGCGCACATAAAAGCTCCCTTGTGGCCTGGCACAGGCTGACTGGGTCCTGTTGTGGGATGTCTCTGATTTAGTAGTATATTATTATTGTTCTTTTTTCCCCTCCCTTTCTCTGAATGGATCCCTTTAGTTGGTTTTACTGGGACGTGAGGGTCTGGGAATGCTCTGCTTGGCAGGTCTTTCCCATCCAGAAAAGAGGGAGCAGACTCTATCCTGACGGCCTCACAAAGCACTTCCAGGCTGGTTGAACTCCTTCTTGAGTGAGGCCCCAGCAAATTGTTGTAGAAAGGAAATGCAATTAGGGAAACAGCAGCCCAAGTGCTTAGACATGAGCCTTCAGGAAAACCAACCAACAACAGATGCAGAGTCTACTGCTGACCTCCAAGGTAAAAAACTTGCACATTTAAGAGGAAAACTCTTCAGTGACTAATGGAGTCCTTTAAGCAACATCCTTTCCCAGACCAGGAGAGTGGCCATTTCAGCTTCATCAGAAAACTGCCTCCGAATTGTATTGTAGCCCTGATAACTAACCCATTCAAAGTAGAAACAATTTCTAAAGCCTTCAAAAGGGTGCCTGATCTTTTAACTTTATCCGTGCTGGGTTGCGGGTGAAAGAGCCCGTGCACTCTGGGCGTGCTAAGAGTAGAGAGAGAGAGATCTTGTGTGGGTGCAGGAACAAACACCCTGGCAGGCATTTTCTTCCAAGAGGCCATTCTGTTTCATGCACTAAATCATACTGCTATTAGGTTAAATTCCAGATATAAATGAAAAAGTGGGAATTCAGAGTTCAGGTGGTTTGTTGTTACCTGAATCACACCTTGATTTGAAGGAGGATAGGGCTGGAATCTTTTCGGTGGTTCCCAGTGACAGGACGAGGGGCAATGGGTACAAGCTGGAACACGGGAAGTTCCATTTGAGAAAAAACTTCTTTACAGTGAAGGTGACAGAGTCCCCTGGAACAGGCTGCCCAGAGAGGGTGTAGAGTCCCCTTCTCTGGAGATTTTCAAGACCCATCTGGGTGCAGTCTTGAATGATGTGCTCTGGGCAATCCTGCTTTAGCAGGGGAGTTGGACAAGATGATATCTAGAGGTCCCTTCCAACTCTGACAGTTCCGTGATCCCTGTCTTAAACACCCCTCCTACACTCCCATTCCTTTTATACATTCCTGACCTATCAACAGTCAAGAAAAGCAGAGTTTGAGCAGCTTTCCATCATGGATGCATAGAAAAGACCACATTTAGTAACTATGAGCCTCTTCATGATTCCCTGACCCAGAGCAGTGGCTCTGCTTGGTGGTCGGGGTCCACCCTGGAGGAACAGGTTCACTCACCAGGACTTGTTGCAGTTTGGCTTTTAACATTGCTTCTGCAAAAAAAACCACTTCATGCTTAAACAAATAAAGACATAAAATTAGCTGCTAATATGTTTGAAATGCTCTAGTGTGTTTTTCCAGTTTTGCTATTTTGGGTGTTATTGGTAGTTTGAGAAGCACTTTTGCTTTCTGGGCACTCGGTCTTTCAGTTCCTCTTTGATTAGCTGTGGGCGGGCTGTCTTTTTGGAAAGGAGAGGAAAAAGGCTCTCAATAAGCTTTCAAGGCTATTTGATTTTTGTCCTTTCCAGCTGAGAGAACCATCTTTGATCTTAAGCAACCGAGCTCAGATGGCAACTAGTGACTGCAGTCATTCTTTGCAATGAAAAATACACTGGGGCTCGTGTGTTCATCACTGATTTTAGGCTACTGTAGCCACTTGCTTCAGTACAGTTCAGAGGGTCAAAATCAAAAGCCTAAATTCCCAAGTGCGATGCAGATGGATACAGATATTGACTAAGCGTAGCCACAAATGATCACTTATGCTGATATGATTGAAAGAAAAATTCGCCTTGTTTCCTTAACTTTGACTTGTGTGCTAGAAATCTCACAGCTGAGACTACCGTGTGCCTTTCTTGTTTATATGCAAGAAATATATATATAACTCCTTCTTTTCTGAGTGCAGGAACAAGGTTATGTTCTTGTAGTGTTTATTCACTTGTTTGCTGAGGATGGTGTTAACAGTGGAAGCACATTTAGTTGAGACTGACTTCCATGAGCTGCTCTCATCAAATTTTGGTGTCCAGTAAGTGCTTTTATACCTGACATTTACAATAATTCTCAGTGGCTCTTGCTGAGAGACTCGAGATATTCGCACTCTGCTAGGGTTTTCAGAGAGATGCTGGGAACAACATCCAGGAGCCATCTGGCTGATGCCACGTTGGTGCTGGTGCCACGTCTGTAAATGCCTACGCCAGCTGATGGCTGAAGGATAACTCCTTTTCCACTGCTAGATGGCATTGTGTCTTAAGGAAGGAAATGCTGCATGGCTCTTTGTGTTTGGTTTTATCCACACATCTTTTCATTGTGTTCTAGCAGCTGTTTGTTTTGGTTTGGGTTTTTTTTTTTGTCAAATAGAACCTATATTTTCTGCATTCTGATTCAAAATACCTGCTCAGTTAAAGGAGGAGTGTTATCACTATGCCTTACAATGTGGGGGAAACCATATCTCAGATGCTTTATTAATTATCACTGCTTTCTAAAGGTAAATTGCAGCCTTAGGTTTGAAGCTTGGCTATTGAATGATGTGCTAACGGGTAGAGTTGTATGCTCAAAAAGTTCTTGTTCTGTTGCAGAACAATTCAAAAAAGATGCTTGTTTGAGAAGTTTACTGGGTGGAAAAGATGGCTTGGGTGCTAGAGCACGTGCCTTCAAAGTGAAGTCACTCATTCACACATCTAGTAAGCTCTTGCAGGCGAAGATAAAAATGCATCTAGTTCCAAACTAACCTTGCTTCATTTCGGTGGGAGGTGGGAAGAGAAAGAAAAAGTTACACAAGGAGCAAAGAATAAAATTTATGCCTTCAACTGACAGAGGCTTGGCACAGTAGGCTAACTTCAAAGTGTACTAATACTCTCCAGAGATCAGTAAACATGATTAATATATACACTATGGGATTTTTTTGTGTGTGTGTGTGTGTGAAGTTACATAGACTTCTAAAAACAAAACCAACTTTTATATTTAATGTGTAATGCATTCCATCTGGCAGAGTGTGTATCAATATGTTCCTATTAAGGGCCAGATTAGGGACACAGTGCACATGCTGAGTAGCAATTTAGTCTGCAAATAGTGCAATACCCCAGTTCTAATGAGGAAATCATCAGCATATGAGTTTAAATCTCCCATATCAGTATGTTTAGAAAAGCAGCACCATGCTGCTGCGGGTTCTCTCTTCTGTGCTGTACCTACTGGGCTCCTTTAGCAGGCAGCCTGGGGAACATGAAGATCTGATATTAATTTTTGTTCTGTGGTGGGTCTGCTCTGTGTCAGACTACGTGGTCTGTGCTACTCATGCCAGTGTGGCTTTACTGGAAATTCTTTCTCAGAAGACACTCTTCCTTTGTGCATCTCTATTTAGTTTAATGGGTGATAAATCTTCTCAGCAGCAGACGCAATGGGCCTAGAGGAGTGAACTGATGGGTCTTGTGTCTCGTTTGATAGTCGTGCTCTGATTCAGGTGTCCTGAGTCATCTATACGTATGCCTTTGCTTTCTTTAAATGTCAAGATTTCTGGGGTTTGTGCATTTTTATTTTGTAGACTTTGGAGACTCTCCTTTGGGTATTTCTAGGGCACTTAAACTCTGGTTCCTGTCCCATCTTGCAAATGGTATCATCTGTCCTGTTCTATTACTGCTGGTCTTTCAGCTGGTACAGAAACTTGCTGTTTGTAAATGTCCATTTAATTTTCCTTTTAAAATATAGGGGGAGGGCAATATGTTTCATGTTTAGTGGTTGTTTTTTTTTGTTCCTTCCTGCATTTTTCCATGAAATTATTCCTACCAAAGCTATATTCTGTTAAATGATAAAGTTTCCCTGTTCCTCCTCCTCTTCTCTGCAGCTGTTGAACAGTTGGCTGCCAGCTGTAGCTTAAAAGGAAAACTTTGAGGGTGTTGGGGATTTTCTGTTGGCATTGCTGCCAGCTCTGCCTGTAGCCCCGCTTGGGGTTGCCAAGTTTGTAGCTCATGGTTGTGTAGCTCATGTAGCTCACTGCTGTGAGCCTGGAGAACACAGCCTTTTCCTGCAGTTGTATGAACTACCTTGGTCAGCCTGTGTCATTTGTCCTTTCATCCACAGGCATTGCCTGGCGTGCTTTGTGAGTGAATGCAGAGAAGAGAACTCTCATTTTTTTCATTCAACTTAGATCTTCTTTGGAAAGAGCGGCTACAAAACGTATGACATAAATTTGTAGAAACGGAACAGTGAAATACTGTGAATTTCAACTTGGAGTCTGCAAAATCATACAACCATAGAATGGTTTGAGTTGGAAAGGACCTTAAAGATCATCGAATTCCAAGCCCCTGCCATGGGCAGGGACACCTCCCACTAGACCAGGTTGCTCAAAGCTCCAGCCAAAACTTTGAACACTTTCAGGGATGGGGTATCCACAGGTTCTCTGGGCAACCTGTTCCAGTGTCTCACCATCCGCAGAGTAAAGAATCATTTCTAATCTAAACCTTCCCTCTTTCAGTTTAAAATTGTTACCCCTTGTCCTATTACTCCGCTTCCTGATAGAGTCCCTCCCCATCTCTTCTGGAGCCCCCTTTAGGTACTGAAAGGGATTGTAAGTTCTCCCTGGAGCCTTCTCTTCTCCACGCTGAACAACCCCAACTCTCTCAGCCTGTCTTCATAGGACAGGTACTCCAGCCCTTGGAATATCTTCATGGCCCTCNGAAAAGGACTGTAAGTTCTCCCTGGAGCCTTCTCTTCTCCACGCTGAACAACCCCAACTCTCTCAGCCTGTCTTCATAGGACAGGTACTCCAGCCCTTGGAATATCTTCATGGCCCTCCACTGGACTTGCTCCGACAGGTCCTTTTTCTCCGGATGGCAGGGGCCCGAGAGCTGGATGCAGTACTCCTGGTGGGGTCTCACCAGATCAGAGCAGAGGAGCAGAATCCCCTGCCTCACTCTGCTGCCATGCTTCTTTTGATGCAGCTCAGGATGCGACCAGCTTTCTGAGCTGCCAGCACACCTTATGCTTATGAGAAGCTCATGCTGAGCACCAAAACACAACACCCCCGAATCCTTCTCAGGACTGCCCCGGACCCGTTCTCTACTCAGCCTGTATTTGTGTTTGAGATTTCCCCCACACATGTGCAGGACCTTGCACTTGACCTTGTTGAACGTCACCAAGTTTGCACAGACCCATCTGTCCAGGTCCATCTGGGTGGTATTCTCTCCCTCCGGTGTGTCAACTGTGCCACACAGCTTGGTGCTGTCAGCAAACTTGCTGAGGGTGCACTAAATCCCACTGTCCATGTCCCCAGCAAAGATGTTAAAGGGTACTGGTCCAAGTACCAACCCCTGGGGAACCTCACTCCTCACTGGCTGCTACTTGGACATCAGGCTATTGACCACCACTTTATGGATGCAACCGGTGGATTTGGTTGCACAAATTACAATTGCAGGCAATTTTTTATCCACTGATTGGTCTGTCAAATCCACATCTGTCCAGTTTAGAGACAAGGGTGTGGTACAGCGTCAAATGCTTTGCACAAATCCAAGTAGGTGATGTCAGTTGCTCTTCCCTTACCCACTAATGATGTAACCCTGTCGTAGAAACCTTTAGTGAAACCATATTGCATGTCACCAATCACCTCATTATTTTTTATGTGCCTTAGCAGAATTTCTAGGAGTATCCACCCCATGATCTTGCCGGGCAGAGTTGTAAGACTGACTGGCCAATAGTTTCCCAGGTCTTTTTTTTTTCCCTTTTTGAAAATGGTGAATACTTACATACAATGCACAAAGAATTACCTGGTTATGTAGTATGGATTCTCCTCTTCATTTCAAAAAGCAAATGACGTTCCTGCTGACAGTAATGTGGCACAACTAATGTCTATGTCGGTGGCAAAGACAGGATTGTCTCCTTTTTGGGATTATTACTTAAAAACGTGTTTTGAGCTGTAGACCTACTGCTGTGGCTGCTCAAGAGAGGCAGAGCAGGTGGTTTTTATGAGGGCTCCAGTCTGTTCTTCACCTGTACACTTGACTGCTGGGCCAGTTCGTCAGGGTGAGAATACTGAGATGTGGCCCTTTGTGGCCACATCCTGTTATATTAGAAGAAATTCCACTCTCTGAACTTCAGTTGTCCATTTAGAAATGGGCCATAGACATCCTGGAGGTCAGAGCTCTCCCGATCTGACTTTACCAACGTTACCAAGGGAAGACATCCAGGGCTGATATTCTGGAGAAAGACCCTTCTTCATCAGGCTGAAGAGCAGGACTGCTGTGGAGTATAGCTTTCTTGCAAAATGGAAATTGATGACTTAGGCTGTTTCCAACATTGTGGAGTTACCAGTATTTGTGAGGATTTAACTGATGGTAGTGGGGTATTATGTTGGGATTTTTATTTCTGATCCATGGCATGAAGTTAGAATAACAAAAGCACTAAGTACTTGCAAGGATTTAGGTTTACTGCAGTTGATTTCATTTTGAGCCAAGTGCTGAAATTTGTAACTACATTTTTTAAATGTATTTTTATTGTCCTGTAATTTGACCATGGATTAGAATCATAAAACCCTGTTATACAATGTTCTTGGCAGCATATTTGCTCTGGAAATCTGTTTAAGATCCATTCAGTATGCTGAAACCTTATGAAAGTTGGGTGCTTCACTCAAAAAACAACAATTAACTCAGAAACCTGTGTATGCAACCTTCTCAATCCAGTTACTTTTCTTGGGATTGCACGAGGAACAGAATGCATCAGACCTTGACTCAACACACTCTGACACACTTGACCAACACATGCAGAACATGAATATATAGGGTTTCCACTGGGGATGTTGAGCTCTATGATGTTAATATTGATCCTTTCTAGAAGTTGATGCAACTCATATTCCACCAAACCCAAAGAGATTAGGCATACAATGTCGGAGTGATCAATAGGTTCTTGTTCAATGGAATTCTGCTCCTGGGGATGAAATGAAAAAACTCAGGGCTCTATTGGATGGGGAGAAAGCAGACATTAAAGTTCTCCATATCAGGATTCCATCGGAAATCTTTTAGATGGAAATCCATTTCCCTATGCCATCTGCTACACTAATCTTAATTTGAAAGATCTTAAACTGTCCCAGGTTGCAAAGAGTTAATTATATAGTGAGATGTTTTCAGTAAGGGTTTCCCCCTCTGGATTTCACAGTGCTCTATCAAAGAGAAATACCGCAATGAACCAAATATTTTGGAAGATGTTTCTCCTCTGGGAGAGAGACATTTACAGAAATTCCAGACATGAAAATGTCAAATGTTACTCATCCTCTCTGTGGCTTTTTTCCCTTTTTGAAGTATGTTTGCTTCCACTTGGTAGCTGCGAGTGTCACTGCTTGTTATTTGATATGTGGAACTGGGGCACACAAAAGGATGACTAATCCCATTTACTGGAATTTTACAGTTTTCATCAAGGCCGCAGTTTCCATTTCAAGCTTTATAGTAAAACCAAAACACCAACTGGCAAACTGGCTTCTGTTATTGTTGTAGTAAATTAATATAGATTACTATTACAGTAAATGGTCCTTTTTGAAGATTGTTTCTTGAATTGAAAGGAAACTTGCATTTAAATATTTTATGAGGTGCAGTTTATCATAATTATATTTACAGTACAGAAGGCTCCCTGTCCTTTGCAGAGAAATACCAGCCAGCATGTTGTGTTATTTTGCAAATATGTACACTCTCTCTCTTTCTCTTTGTGTCTCTTTCTTTTTGGTGGTTTGGTGGTTTCAATACCAGTGGTTTACATCTAGGCTGAAACAATCTTCTTGTTACAGCCATGTGACTCTCAGTTATCAGTGAAAAATACGTGTCTCCCTTGTATCGTGAATATTTTACCTTTTTTACCTTTGTTTTACCTTCAGCAGACGCTATACTATATAGAAAACCTCAAAGCCACTGTCTTCAGCTGTTCTTTGCAAAAAGCCTTTTCTTCTTTCAGCTTTTCTAATGTCTTTACTGCAGTCCTGTTTCTAGACTTTTCAGCAACAGCAGCTATTTCAAGTCTTCAAAAAAGCTGAGCTTATTCTGATAAATCTGATTATGCTTTTGTTTTTTGGTGTTTTTTTTTGTTTGTTTGTTTTTTAAGAAAATCAAATTCTAAGATAGCCATCTGCTTGCATTCCAGCTCTACAACCCTTTAAATCACCATGCTGGTCCCTCCTCACTAATCTCACATCATTCCTGCTGCTTCTCCCTTTTCCCTCTTTGCTCCCGTGAGATCCAGTGACTCTGTTATGTCTCCTTCTGCCTTATACTCTCCATAATGCACTTATCATACCCAACCCTGCCATCTCCTTCATAGTGAGTCACTACATGAGGCCACAGCCTCTAGAATAATAACATGGTCATTATAAGATTAGATATATTTAAGAATAAAATCAGGGTTGATAACTCTTTGCTTTATTGCAAACCCTATAGTATACCCGGTACTTCTGAAACCCCCGACTGTTGGGCATTTGTCACCTTAGGAACTCACCTTTTGTGTGAAGCTGAAAGTAAATTGATTCTAAAGTGATGGAAATCACAAGCTTGGAAAGTTCTTTTTTTTTTTTTTTTTGGCTAACTCTGTAATCAACCCTGATTATAGGAGATCTTGGTTTATTGCTCTGTTCTTTTTGTTTTTCTGTTCTTTTGTTCTGGGAAGTGTGTCTGCATAGGAAAGTCTCCCTGACTCCTTTTCATGTTGTAAGTACAATTTATTTTAGGCACTGTTAAAGTCCTCTTAGAGATGGAATCAGAAAAAGAAACTACCAAGGCATGAAGGATAAAAGAAACCTTGGGAAAGACACGAATAATCGGAAGGATCAGCATTGGGAAGATCTCTGCTGTGAGTTCAGCAGCCTCCTGAAGACTGAAGTCCTCTCTTGCTGGCAGCACTGGGGTGATTTTCAGTTTCTTGAGACTGAAATGCAGATTTTGGCAGTGTGCCGGGTCCATGCTGGGACCAGACGGGTCAGTTGAGCAGCCTGAACCGCTCTGGACGTTGGAAATCTGGGGTGTCCCCACGGCAGGTACCTCTGGGCACAGCCTATCTGCATGGGTGGCAGATCAGGCCAGGGTTTGCCACACCACGGTGCCAGCTTGCCCTGTCCCTCAGGCTGAGGGCTTGGTGGGGGGAGTACGCTGGGCTGAGTCGGTGCCAGACAGCCTGGTGGGTTTGAACACAAGGTTCTGTCCCCTACGTGTACAGCCAAGCTCACCTGAGTAACGCTCCCACAGTTGTAACAGCTCTTTCCTGTATGATACAATTTCCTCTCCTACGTGATCCTGCGTCCAAACTAAAGGTCAGGTCCTCATCTGGTTTAAATCAGTATGGCTGTGCTGATTTCATACTTACATACACTAACTAACGAGCTGGAAATTTACAGCTAGCACTGTTATACAAGTTGATGGAGACTCATGGCACTAGGGTCATCAGCAGCAACGTGGGTTAGGATGTTGAGACATTTTGGAGTTCCTCCTTGTGACGTCCATTGCTGAGAATTTGGAAAGTCACCCTGCCATACTCTTTGTGGGGGCCTAGGGCTCTGCTTTTGGTTAGATTTCATCTTTTTATAATAAACTGTCCTCCTACGCCATTCCTAAACAGGGTACTCTTCAGCATCGCGCTGCTAACGAACTGAATGTGGCCATCCCCAGATCCCAGATCTTACTTGTAAAACTTGTATTTACTTAAATGGCAACCAACATCAAAGTCTTTCTTGTTTCTAAGTCTAGTGAAAGACAACAGAGCTGCTCTTGCGACAGTGTGTTGTGAGCAGCCTCAGAAACTACCGTTGATGCCGACCTAACTCCTTTCTGAGCTAAATACTGAGGGAGCAGCAGATGAAACTGGGATTGTTGCCACAACAGTGGATTGTCAGCAGCTGAACTGCTGTCTAGAAATGGAAAATGTATTTACACATCATCTGCTACTCTTCTCTAATGGCTTTCTGAGGTTTTTTTCCCCCTGTTTTGCCTGCCTAACCGAGAAAAAGAAATCTGTGTACTTCAACTGTTATTCTCCCTTGAAGACTGAGTATTCACACAATTGTCCCTCTTAACTACAGCAATATTTTTGAGGGGATTTGAAACAGAATAAATTTTTGTTCATTAAACATAATTTATTCTGGTTTTATTTGTTTTTACCTCTGTGAGGTGCTGAGCGGAGTGTGATACTACTGCCACCCTACACTTGAGTACTCTTTTACGTAAGGAAAGAAATATGACTAGCTTAATGACTTAGTAGAAGGTAAATTTTCTGAGAGCTTTCTGAAGCCATAGGATGGCTATAAAATTATGGAGGTATTTTAACATCAGAATTCTTCCAGAAAATAGTACTCCAATGTGATCCATGCTGATTCGTGCTCGTCCCACACACGTCTGTTCCTCTACAGAGCAGCTTTCCCTCTCCTCCTAGATTTTCCAGAAGGTGTCACTGTAAGGCAGTGATGGTCAAAAAGTCTGCAGATTTAAAAATAGACAAATGAAAAGGGCTTCATGGCTCTTCTTTTCTTGCAATGATTCTTTAACTCCCAATAAATCAACATCAACAGTTTAAAACATTAGAATAGGAACAAGAAATGGGAGCATCAAAGTTTTTTCATAATTTGAATTTACAGTCTGTCTGAGAACATGTCATCCCTAAGAAAATTCAGCTGCTCAGGCCATCAGTTCGATAGCTGAGAGTGTGAAATTACCAAAGTGACTGAGCAGTTTTAAAGCCTAATCTTTCAATTCTCATACTCTGTGTGCGCACACAGGAGCACATCTGAGAAGCACATGTGAGCACCAGTGGATGTGACTTCCTAATGAAGAGCTGCATGTATTTTTCCAGGTATTCAGTGAGATGTGGTTCGTTTGTGGATTTCGGCTTCCACCAGGCTGTGCCTCAACACAACGCACCAGAGGCCGTTACTAAACGAGTGTGTGACACGGATTTGGGAAATGCTGCTGATGTGGGTAAGGTCTGGAATGTAGTGCTGCACAGGTGGGTGTTGATGAGGGCTCCACCACCCGAAGAGGGTATAGGTATCAAAACGTAGTGCAAAGACTCACACCCATGAACACTAAGCCAGAGGTAAAGCAACAAGAGAAGAGAAGAAAACTCGAGTTATGGTGGTTACTAATGAGCTGCTGATACAATCTGTCATCAAAAAATGTACGTATGGCCCAGAAGAAAACAGGAAGGTTGTTTGCAGTGGAGCCAGAGGAGCTTTAGTTCATCTGGCCCAAGGCTGGCTGAGCACTGAATGCTCACCTGAAGGTTGCGCCCAGCTCTGGTTCTTTGCCTTGGGAGGTGGTGAATGTGGGCTAGACGTGGAAAAGCACTAGCACGCTTGAGTGAGCCAACTGTAGCATGACAGAAACATGACCAAGGTGGAGGAAAGCGGCAGCACAGAACTAGTAGGGGGGAAGTGGCCATTTTAGCTGGCAGAGAGATGGAGTTCTGGGACAGAACCCTCTCTATTTACTGTAAAACTAACTGTAGACTATATCATGTCCTTAATTTTAAGACTGGAGTTACTAGTTCAGGATGGTCTGTATCCTTCCTGTGTCTCCATGAGATAATCCTACATAAATACTGGATTATTCATTACTCTCCCGCCTGCACTCTGCATGGGGTGGGTGCAGCCCCAGAAGTGATGTTACGTGAGATATCATCTCTCTTGATACCTCAAGCATAAACCACTATGTAATGTTCTTAGGGAGGAAGTAGTGGAGAGCAGCCTTTCTACTGCATACCCTGTGCAGACATTGGTGCAGTGATGGTTTACCAGCCAGGAGACATGGTCCTGGAGCTTCTGCCAGTCTAGCAGACTTCCCCAGATGCTTATTTTGACATTGAATCTGTAAGATAGGACAGTCTCTTTGCTGTGGTCATGGCAGTCTTCCTAGAAGAGCTGTCTTGTTAGAACCCACTCTGGCAGGAGCAGTTTCAGGACAGAAGCGAGTGAGTAAGTTCGTGGAGCTTTTTTGGGTCCAGTGCAGAGAGAGATCCCCATGGAAAGCATGATGTCCGTGGTAGTCCTGGTTTCACTTTGCACAGAGTTGGTTTGTGGGCCCTTTAGAGTGAAAAGCTGACCCAAAAGAGAGGTAAAAAGCCATAATTATTCTGCAATTTCTGTTTCCCTGGGACAGCCATCAAAGCGGAAAGAAGAAGGAAGAGCAGGAGAGAGGGAGGCAACATGAGCATCAGAGGTATGTCCCTGAAGGACCCTACCAGGGCAGACTTTCAAGTACTCATTTTTACAGCACATTCTTAGCAACAAATTTTCTATTTAACCAATGTGTTGACAAACCAATCCTGATCTGAATTTGTACATTGCTTTGATTCTTCAGGCAAGTCTTGGATATGTAGCCAGATTCTTAATATAGAAGCAACTGGAAGTAGGTCATTTCCGCCCTTCAAATACCATTAAAAAGCTCCGCTATACTATGGGAAGAAAGGGAAAACTTTTCCCCCTCTTTTCATCTCCTTAGGTTTCTGCTGCGCAAAGCGCTCTGTGAAAATTAATTGGCATCAAATAAAAATTGTTATTTCCTTTTTCCTTCAATTTTACTCTTCTCCAGGACAGTTTTAATCAAATCCATCTATTTAGTCTGCGAGATTCTAGTAACGTACCTTCTCATTATACCATAAATAATGGCAAAGTAAGAATCTTACGAGTATTACTTTTAAATCGAAGTTATGGGTTTTCTAATGGATTCCATAATACAGGTTTCAAAGTTTACAGTAGTTTAACCATAGACAAACATTGTATCCTTCCCGCCTTTGTAATTCAGCTGCTCTTTATTTTCTTCTGCAGCTTCATATGGTTTAAACATCTGGGCCTTCGGAGTCATTCCATGCCTGCTCGCCTTATTAGAGGGCTTGCTGCTGGAGCCTCCGACTGAATGCCAGAGTCCTTCCCTTTGTGTTCCTCAGTGACGTACACAAGAACTTTGAGGTGGTGTAAGAACAGAGGGATTCGTGGCTAATAAATACTTCATCTAAATGGGTGAGTGTTTGAGCTGGGCTGTTAGCTTAATTCTAACCAGAAGGAGCAATAACCGCAGCATACTTTGGGTGGGAGAAGACATCAATCACTGTCACTTTTCAGCAGAGGAAAACGAGCGGAGAGGGAAGAAGCTGGGATAGATTTTAGCTTTTGGAAACTGGGATGTAAGCTTTTCATCCAGGCTGATTCTCTTCTGGATTGTTGGTGTCTCTAACTGCCATCTTACAGATTTTATTGGATGCTAGGTAAAATAGGATGATTAATGTGTGTGTTCTGATCAAGGCCAGCTACAGATACGTTATTTAATTGTGTTAGAACATAGGAAGACCCATATGGGTCCTTGGGTGCATAGGGAGGTTTTCTGCAGTAACTCAACGTGCAAGAATTGACATACCTCTGTGGCACTCTGAAATTTATTTCAAATTATTCAGCTTAGGGAAAAGTCTTGTGACTCCTGCCACAAGTAAACATGTCGCCATCCCATAATTTTAGAAACTTCTTTCTCATGGTCAATTTACATCACATTTACATCATAGTAGGCAATGAGAAGATTTGCATTTAAATCATCGTGGTAGGTTTATCAAGGGGAGTGATTCCTTGACAGAATTCTTTCTGATATGGAAATTATTTGCTCCCTTCAGTAAGTTTTACATTCATCGTTTTACACATTGAGGGTGAGTTCTTGGCCCGGCAGATGCCAGGAGAAGTTTTGCCCTTGACTCCAGAAATTTGAGGCTTCTCCTTCAGTCTTCAACACAGTCTGTCTCCCCATAACCTTCATTTCCCTGACAATCTCCTCAGCATTCCTATGATTATTAAGAGAATTCATTGACACTGTCCCTTCCTATTTGGTTTTTGGACACTGTGTGAACCCAGGGAAATCTCATTTTCATCAGCAGCATCACTGCTGTCACTGGCACAAGGAGAGGGGCAGCTCTGACACCGCCTCGCTGTCTGTGCCCATTACCAGAGGAGGAAAGAGATCTCCTGTATGTCTTATTCATTTAGAGGAGAGGCTTTTTCAATTGCAAAGTTTCCATCTCTTAACTATATCCACTATCAATGTTTTTTCTCACAGACATATTCTGCCACTTTGAAGCAGCTGAGATTTTGTAAATAGAATGCATTTTCCTCTTTATTCTGGAAAACTGCTGCCATTCGGATGAGTTGTGACTTCTCTTAAATCTCTCCCACTGCCTGATTTGTTTGAGAGCCAGCTGACTCATATAACAGCACAGAAATGAGAAAGTAATGAGAAGGGCATTTGCTCTATATTTTCTCCTAATCATTGTTACTCTATCCATGTCAGCTTCAGATTTACACCAGATTAAATTTTGAATAGAAGGAAAGCTGACACAATCCATCAGGGTCTCCTAATTAAACTATTTCAATCTGTTGTACTTTTCCCCCCTTCTGTCATAAACTCTCAGGTCCTAGTGGTCTGCCCAGGGTTGGAAATGTTCTGGTTGTACCTTTTGTAAAAGCATGGTTGGCATCTTTGTACCAAAATGGTCATAAGCAGTTTTGCCATTTCCTCTCCCTCTCCAATACCTGTCTACAGCTTGATTGCTCATTTATTAAGGAACTGAGTGATGCAGATTTAAAACTCGTTAATAAATGGAAGGGAAGTCTCTTTAGGTGTGGGTATTATTTAACTTGTTGAAATATTAAGAGAAAGTGCTAATCCTTCTTCCTAAAACTAGTTTTTGTTTCTGAGCGTCTTACTACAGGCACTTTGAAGGAAGTATTCTCTATCTAAATAAAACTTTCAGCCTGTGATACCTTCTCTTAAAGAACTTTTTTTTTTTCCTTTCAGTCAAGCCAGTGTTTTTATTTCTGCACTGTTTTGTCTCCTTCAAATCTGTCATCAAACTGAGAAAAAGCCATTATTTGAACTTTTCTGCTCACCTGTTTAAGTAATTAGCTTCTTGCCAAGATAAGTGAAATGAACACTAACTGCTCTGAAAATTTTCGTGCCCTTTCTCTGGCATAAAAAATGGAAGTGGCTGACCAGACTAAGTCTGCTCTTACGTTTGAAATACTTCTTGACTGAGAACATTTAAGACAGTGGTTGATGTGTCAATGTGTTTGCCACTGAAGAATAAATACCTCTGTGACTAAGCTGTAAAACACTCTCCCTCCATTAACTGCCCAGGTCCCCTCTTGACTCTATTACTGACCAGGCACGGACAGAACACATCAGCCCTGAGGGATGTAGTTAATTATGTCCAAGCCACACACCTAAAAGTTGTCTGGGAACACTTTTGATATGGCACCAAACCTGAAGGCTACTCGTTTTGGCCCATGTCCCACAAGTGACCATCCCTCATCCCTTCCAAATGATGTCTTCAAACTCTTTGGCAGTATAATCTCGACAGTTACTCAGTTCAGTGTCAGTAGTTTCAGAAGCACGAGCTCCCTTACAATAATAAGGAAATTGAACTTGGCATCCAAACTATGTCTGCCTATTTCACACTGGATCTCTTCAAGCGACTACTTCAGTTAATTCCCTTGTAATTCATGTAAGTTACTACATCTATTTTAATCCTGTTAGGAGGAGAATAGTGATTATTTAGTTAAGGAGCTCAATGGAAAAATGATCTAAAGTGTGTTCTGAATCATTAAACAAAACCCATAATTGAATTATTTAACACGTGGGAGACATTTCCAGTGGGTCAGCAATGAGTATCAGCTTCAAATGTATTTAACTTTGACTACAAGCACAAAGAAAGATGTTAGTCTTTGTCAAGTTTCTTATTTTATCTCTATGTCACCACTGAATTGATTAAAAAATTTGGGATTGGTTAAAAAAAAATATTTTAGTCCAGTTGTAATTTTTTTGAGCAAACTGAAGCATCTGCCAACTGAGCTGGATGACATAGCTTGATTATTGAGCTACTGATTAGATATAGTTGAGCAGTTAGTGCATTTGATAAAATAAACTTTTTTGGTATTTTTCTTTTGAATACACAAACTTGATTGCTTTTCAGTATAGAAACTGAGGTACTGTTGCTCTCACAATCCCTATTCCCCCTAGTTCCCTACAGAGAACAGTTGTTCTACTGAAAACCCCACCTGCCTTACCTCGAGCATCCAGCGAAAGTGAAGATGCTTGAGAAATGTTTCAGAAGACTGGTGGAACACTGAAGTGCAGTGGTGAGTGTGCCTCTTGAAAATATCTGACCAATTTGGCAGGAAGAAAATTCATCTGTTTATTTTGTAACAAATTATGAATCAAACCCTGGTTTTAATTTCTTGTAAGAATATTGCGGCACCAAGTGACAGGACTGACCACGATGGCTGGTGTTTTAAATGCCTGTTTTAAGCATTATAAAAGTTGTAGCATTTTCTTTTTACCTATTTCTCAATTCTGCACTTTACTTTGGTAGGTCAGAGGAAAACTCGAACCCAGTGTTAATCCTATAATTAATGCTTCGCTATATGTCTTCAGCAATATTATACTAGGTATATGAAAGCAAAACAGTGTTCATACTAGCAAAAACTGTAAGATAAATTCTCAAACACCCCCCTCTCTTGGTGCTTTGAAAGATCAGTTTCATAAAGCTGAAAACAATTAAGAGCTAAATCATTTGGGAGAAAGCATTTAAACAGAAAAATGTGAATGATAATTGGGAGCTGTTTAGGAATATTTTACCAAACGCTCCACAAGCCACAATTGAGAGAGAAGGCCATATTGGTTTTTTAAAAAAATACCACCCAAACAAAACAAAACAAAACCCTGGCTCAAAGGGAAAGTGGAAACAGATATGAAACACACACACACACACACACACAAACCCAATCCAAATCCTAACTCCTCCCAAAAAAACCAAAAAAAACCCAAAACCCTAAGCAAACAGGAATAATGCATTTTTATGTCAAAAATAGAAGAAAGGCAAATTTGATAGTGGTACGAGTCAGAAGGTAGGAATCTTCCAACACTTGTTAAGGGAAAATAAAAACACCCAGAGAAGCCCAGATTACTTCTAGAGCGTAAGCAGAAAGTTTGAAAATCTAATAAGAAATCTTACAATTGTATTTCTCTGTTGCTAGAAGAAAGGGGTGGAATTGTCCACAATGACACAAAGGGGCAGAACTGCTCAGTAAATAGTCATGTCCTGAATACAGGGAAAGAGCCAAGGAATATATTTATGTCAGTAATTCAGCACTTTGGACTTTCTGAGGACATCAAATGCATATAATTCAAACTATGTATTTTGAAATTAGCTAGTTTGGTAAACCTCCCTCTAAATATTTCTTCTCACCTAGAACTGGGAAAAATTAATCCCGTACTAATATTTTAAAAGATCAAGAGGGTGACACCAATAGCTGGAGGAATTGTCGGGAGTTGCTGAAAAATTTTTGCAGGAAAAATGAAGGGATGGTTCTAATGCCAACATCAATGGACATAGGTTTACAGAAAACAGCCTTTGATATTTCATTCTTTTTAAAATGGATATGTATTTGGTTGATAAAGACAACGGCACCGAGGTATTTTGGCATTTGGGATTCTGGTCAAGACACAAAAGAGACAGTCAGTAATACAGCGTAGATTAAAACCTCAGCAGGAGATCCCAAATTGTAAGCATGAGAGGAAACTGTCATTAATAAGGGGACAGGTAACATTTTCATCAGTGATACAAAAGAAAATGTGAAAGTTATTTCTAATGGGGTTCTCAGAAGTGACTGAGACTGACTGAGCATGAAGGAAATGGTACAAAGAGAAAGGCTGAGAGTATGATGCAAAAAGAGATAGAACAGCTAATTTTCGTACAGAAAGGTCGTTCATCCCAGGACAAAAAGTTACAGCAATGAGACAGGAGCTAATGACTGTGCAAATGTGATGAGGATCCTGCCAGTGGGCTCAGAGGATGGCTCTGCTGCGAAGTTCAGTTTCAACTTTTCAGTCCAGTAACTAAAAAAATCGTTAGTATGATTAGCAAGTATAATCATGGGTTGTCTATTGCTACAATTCCAGGCAAGCCTATTTTGGGAATTAATTCTGGGAAGTCCTGCAGTCTGTGTGAGGGTCAGGCTAGATGGTCCCTTGCAATCTATGAAGCTGTAAAGAAAGAAATGACCATCCACACCAGGAAATCCACAGGCGGGAGGGAAAAGATCTCCCCAGGTCTGAAAATATTGCTGCAGATGTCACAACTCACATAACATTTGGAGAGTTTTACACTAATGTAATCCGTCTCTGCAAAAATGACACATCTGTTTTCACTTTCTGTTCCTTATATTATCTTTGTAACATCACTGTAGACTCCATCTGGAACTGAAATTCTCTTTAATTTTTTTTAAAGCAGCGTTCCTGATAAAATCTGGCATTGTAATGATTTGAAGGCAAGGATAAGCTTGGAAAATGGAACATTTTCTGTTTCCTGCCCATGTAACTATGGTCCTTCCCTCTCCGCAGGCACACATGGTAAAGATATATACAAATATGAATGCATTTATGCTGCATGTATGCTGTGAAGAAAAAACCCCAGCAATTAGACTAAGAAAATAGATCCTTGCTTTCTGTTAATAACACACAGACGAATCCCAAAATAAATAAATAAATAGAATGTCCACTTGGGGAAGTATTTTAAATATTAGTAGGTGTGATTTCTACCTTCGTAGTATTAATAATGGTTTTTCTGGTCTTTATTTTTATTACTTATGTTTTAAAATCTAACCCTTGGCTTTGTAGTGGATCCAGGCTGCTGGGGCTTGGTTCGTCTTACTGCAGTTTAAAGGAATTTCACCATTGACTTCAGTAAGTGCCAGCTCTACTTTTACTTTTGCTTTGCAGCCTCTTTTAATTTCCTTTACTGTATGCATTAGCCCAGAGGTAATACTCCCAATCCTGTTATGGAAAGATCCTCTTTTTAAATTTTAGCATTTAACTATTTCAGTGGAAGTGTGAGGTTTGATTTTTTTTTCATGTGTTCCAGTGACTAATACTGAGGGGAACTATTAAAGTATATCCCCAAGCTCTTTATATATGCGTTTAACTGGAGAAAAATGTATTTGTAAATCTAAAAATGTTCTTGGTTAATAATGAGTGATTTTTGGTGTGTCTTATTACACTAGGAAGAATGAATAAATGTGATTACTGGAAAACCTGTTTAGTCTCATATTATGTTTCCCCTCGGGGTCCCAGTACAAAGCCTACTGGAGTCAATGGAGTCTTGGAGTGCAAACATTCTTCCAGTGCCTTTGGTTTAGCAATAACAGCGACTTATTAGTCTTCACTTGATAGACTGGAGTGGCTATCTTTCCAGGAAAATATGAGCATTAGCGTTTTGCTCAGGGAAAAGGAGGAAAAGAAAAATGATTTTTAAAAATTAGATTTTTTAAAGCAATAAATTGGTTGAATCCTATTTAAAATGAGAGGGAGATAATCAGGAGGGCTTTCTGGTAATTTACTAATCTCTCTGTGTCTTCTGGATATTCAGACCCTTGTTGTTGGGCAGGAAAGGAAAGAAAAAGTAATACCAGCCATACGACAAAAGACTGAACATGGGGTAAAGGAGGGAAACTCCAAGAAAGACTAAAGACCACTTCTTGTCCATATCTGTAGTTTAGTTTAATTTAGATTTTTTTTTTTATGGAGGAAGAGAAGGAAAATATTTTGCGGTGTCACATGTGGTTATAATGAAACTATCTCTGGACTTCTCTTTCTTCTTTTGTTCCCTTGTTGCCCCTGTTTCCTGCCTCAGGTTTGGGAAGGAAATGCTCCAACACAATGACTGAGTCCTCCACAGTGTGCAGGAAAGGTCTGAGAACTCATTAACGGCGGTGGCAAGGCATATCTCTTCCTTGTGATTTCACTCCTGCATTTTCCCAGTGACTTATCCATGTGACGACAGTATTCAATAGGTAATTTGACTGGTTAAAGCCTACCAGGACCTTGAAGTTGTGGTCATTCTGCAGCTTTTCCTGTGCCCAAACTAAGTAAATATTTAGCTAGTAGTGCTGCCATCTAGTCCATTCATTCTGTCCATCTAGCACTGATATTTTTACTCTCTCCCTCCTCTCAACCTAGATATCTACTTGTCTAATCTGGACAGTTGGTCTAACCCAGACATATAGCTAGATAACTAAGAAAATTAAATCAGAGTGGGAGCAACTATTTTACCAGCTTTTAAAAAATCACAGAGAGCAGTCCATGCTATGCTTAATGGGAGTATTTAGCCCTTAAGAAATCTATCTTTCAGAGAAGACTAAGCATAGAAAAAAAAGTTCCAAATACTTTCCAAAGACAAAAATGCATCACTATGTAAATCTTCAAAGAGTGGGAGGATTTCTGTTGGCTTTAGAGGGCACTGGATCCACTCTTTGGCCACATCATGCCATCTTGGCTGCCAGGTGATACTGATAAATAGTCATAGTAGTGTTGAAGATTGCTCAAGTGAACAAGGCACAGTGGGTGTGTATGCATACATGTAACATCAGTCCTGTGTGTTCACAGCTCCTCAGTAATCAAGAACACTGTGTGATTCCCTGGTAAGCTATTATTATTATTATTATTATTGGGTCAGATCATCACAGTGAGTCTCCTGTAAACAAACTGTCAATATATGGAGGTTAATGTCTTATGAAAACTGATGTTTAAGCTAAAGAGGAAAAGATCTGAAGGCTAGAATTTATTAATGAAGTATTACAAAGAATTTAAGAAGCTCACTTGGAAAAAAAACGCATAGCCAACAGTTCAGGTTTTTTGCTACCAGTTCAAACCAGTCTGCAAACTTTTTCTTAGACTGAAAAAATCTGAAAGTTGTCAACACAGAGTAAATGAACAGTAGTAACATAGCTGCAGAAGACGGGCTCATCACAAAACCTGCTCTCAGAGCTAGCACAGCTTTCAGTAGATGCACCTGCTTCTGTTCCCAAGTAGAGAAAATGAATTGTCATTTCTGCTCAAAAGGAGTTACCTCAAGGATTGCCATTTTATTGCCTTTTAGCCAGACGTGAAGCATTAGGTATCCTGTCAGAGCTGGCCAATGGGGCCTGGCTGAGTGCACTGAGCTCTATTTTGCAACAAAACATTCAATACCATATTATTGAAAGGTTGCTGCAAGCATAAATAGCAATATAACTTACATTTTGATTCATGGTTTATGTTGAGACCCCTTTAAACCTTCCTGGGAGGGAGAAGGAAAATAGAAGAGAAGATAAATTGGAATGAACTGAGAATACCTTACATTACTGCTTTGTGCTGTTCAAGCAATGAACAGTGTAGTGGGAATCTGTTGCCTTTAATCAGGGCTCATGAGTATTAATTTTCTGTAAAGCTCCTTGTAATTTCCTTTGTGTAAATGCAAGAAGTCTTTAAGGAATTTATCAAATTTGCCAGAGGCAATTTTTGAACTGCAAAATGAAACAAACTGAAAATATTAATTGATTTTGCAGTTGAAGAAATAGTTGACACATGGAAAGAGAATGCATTATTACTTTTGTACAGTCAGGATGGTGCTGAGCTGACTTGGGAACTATATAAATTACCTGTTTGCCTTTTTTTTTAAATTTTTGCTACAGAAATGGAACTGCCAACTCGGTGTAAGATTTTCCTATTTGCAGAAAGGACAAAGAAATGATCCATAAATTTTTCATTTACGTTTTGATTTGCTTAACACTTTTTTATAGTAAAAAACCCTTAGTTTCAAAATGAAACGTTTCTGAGGAAAATACCAAAACTGCTTTCCCGTCTGAAATGTTTTGTCAGGCTAAACAGAAATTTGCAAAAGCCTTGGTTTTCCCATAAACTGGATTCTTCCACAAAACTTCTGCAACTTGTCAAAAATAATTAATCCAGTATTAGTCTTAATCAGTAGTGATATGAGTGTGAGAGGAAAGTTGGGCCACATGTTCCCTTTTGCTCATTCGAAGCCCTTTTTGAGAGTGTCCTGTTTCAGCACAACCATAGCAGATCTGAGTTATTCCCAGAACTGCTCAGGGATCAGACAGCTTAGAAACATTTCGGAAGGTGGTGGTGCATGTGAGCACATGGGCGAGCACACGAGATCTTTGGAAGTTTTCTTTGAGGCTATGGGTTGGGATTTCACTCAGTTTTACATAAGCCATGTAGTTTTAACGGACGCTTTGATCACTGATAGAAGAAAACGGCTTTTATTTATCAAATTTAGACTCGGAGGATGGGTTAACAGCAAAGTGTGTGATTACGTTGAAACATGTGCTTCAGCCCCAATGTGCTAATTTTCCCTGCGTTTTCTTTCCCAGCACAAGAACACCATGTTCTGTTCAAAAGACTAAAGTCTATTAGGCATAAAGATTTCTCTTCTGACTGATACGGAACGCACAGATTCACCATTGTTTTTACTTAATCCCACTTTGGAAACTTTCAGAAGTCGTCAGCTATGGAAATGATTAAAAGGAAGAGATGAAGCATGCCAGAGAAAGATTTCTTGTTTATAAGGAATTAGAATGGTTATTTTAGGATTCTCTTAATAATGTTCACCAATGAATGGCCAGGGAAAACCGTGATGCAATTTCATAGACGTTGCAAAATGTGGTTTTTTTTACTAAAATAATAACAATAAATAAGCTCCTCTTAAAATAAGAAGTTTTATTATAATGAAACTCATGCTAGTTGAAAAGTATCAGACACTAGAGCAGAGTCAAATAACAAGGTATTGGCACAGTAAAACAGAAAAAAACAAAAGACTAAAAGAAGGATCTGGTCTCATTTGCTGTTTTGCTGTTGGACCACAGGAGAATCTCAGCACTAGTAAAATCAATGGGGTTGTGTACTGAGTTCAGTTGATCTTGGTTTGTTTGCTGGTTTTCTTCCCTCCCACCCCCAATGTATAATGCATGAAGAACTTAAATTGGTGTTCTTATATTCATTCAGTGATGAAGCAATGACAGTAGTTCACCCCCAGATTGATTAGTCAGCTGATTTGCATGGAAAAGAACAAAATTAAAATTACTGAGCGACTTTAGGAGCTTGGTAAATCAGAAAATGCAGATTTTGATGTATTTCTTTTAATTGAGGGCCACATATTCCTAAATATATAAGCATCCAAACTGTTATAAAAGAAATCTTTGAGTATCATGGTATCAGTTGGGGCTGGAGTTTCAGACATAATTCTAGATTTCCTCTGCCTATGTATATACCAGCAAGAACACTAATCTTGTTTTGACACCATTTCTGGGTGTTTGCCTGTATTTTGAACAGCAGGTAGTCACACACAGCCAGGTCAGAGCGTGAGCAGATCAGTGTCTCTTCCTCATTTCTTGTATGGCAGGAGTCAGAGGGATGGGCAGGGTATGAGTTCTGCCAGGTTGCTTTTTCACTTTTCCTCCAGAAAGCACTGCTTTTCCCACAGTCTTCTGAAGAGAAATGACTTGCATTTCCAAAGGTTTGGGCTTCACTACCGTTTGACAGTGGGTAGAAGACACTCTTGCATGTGATCGTTTTCTTCACAGTAGTTTTTCTGAACTCTTCCAAGTGTTTTCTTTGGAGCCTGCTGCTAACTCGGAGGAAGCCAGGCAGCCAACCAAGGGCTGATTCAGTATCCTTTGGCTTCCTTGTGCAACCAAGTGCTGTTGGGTGTGCTTGTACTACTACAGTGCACTACAATCAGTTCTGGACAAGAAAAGCAACAGCAAGAGAACATTTATTGTCACCAGCTCTGAACATGATATTCTTGTCTGGTGAACTTTTTTTTTTAGCCTTCATTCTTAAGAAACTTCAAAAAGCTTGTAAAGGTGGTGGATAGGAGAGACTTTAATTGAAGATGTATTATGTGGTTAAACAATATACCATCTCACACAGGTGGTTTTGGTTGGAATGGAGAGCTTGTGTCATGACATAGGTGCTTGGGTATTTTCAGCAGTAGATTTGCTGTCATCTCACAACTCCTGACCAAAAGTCACCCCCCCTGTCGTGACCCCAGAGGGAGTGGTAGGATCTGTCCTTCCAAGGATCATCACTGGTAATTCCTTGGCAAGGTCAGCATATCTCCTTTCTGCCTGTTACCAGGATGTTGATCTCACAACCTGTTCACCAGAGGAAAAGCAGCTGCTATAAGACCGTCAGCATTATCATCTTAGTTTATATCAGGAGTTACCTTCTGAAGCAAGTCACCTGTTATGCTCACTTTTTGCACTTTGCTCCAAGACCATGTAACAACACGGACCAGACTGGAGAGCTTTCAAATCAGAAGATGAGATCCACCCAGGCTCCTCATGCTCACTCCACTTCAGACCTGTTGAGTCAGTCTAGAACTAGTCTGCAGTAAAATCCTCTGCAATGAGTGAAGTGGAGGAGCTGGATCCTCAGGACCAAAGTTTTCTCTCTAAAGATAATCTCTTGTTACAATCCACCACTTGCTCATGTAGATACAGACAGTATCTTGGGTTTTTTTTTGTTGTGAACAGAGATATATATTGGTGTTTGCTGGAAACTGATGACCGAGCAAGTTTGCATGATGGTATCTTCTATGCACAACTTTCCTCCAGAGCTTGACCCCACTCTATCCACCATCTAAGTGTGGATATTTCCCTTCTTGGCTGCTTCTCGTGACTCAAAGCTCCAGCTTCCTTCCTGTGTGCCAGCAGACTGACCAGCTGCCACACCTCTTTGCTGATGGATTGAAGTATTTTCAGGCCTGAAGTTGCGTTCCCTCCAGCTGCCACTGATGTATACATTTTTTACTAGGCAAGAATAAAGGGATTCAAGGGAAGAAAGAATAAAAGTGAATTGTCAAAGGAAATCCTGCTATTGGTTTCCACTATTTCCTTCTATTGTTGAGTGTCGCAGATGCTAAAGTAAATTTCTACGAAGACGGGAATCCCACATTAGCTATTGTCATCCACGTTTGGTCATGGCCAGCAGTTAAATCATTCTTCCTTTTTGTTTGAGCAGCAGGAGCGTACAGTGGTATTTCAGACATTTTTTCTGAGTAAGCATGCATAATACTTCCTACAGGTCACTGTCCTCTAAAATGGGCCAAAAGGATTTAAATAAAAATGTTGAACCTTCCATAAACTCTCTTGGAGCTCCTCTCGAATTGCATAGAGCAGGATGCTTGCCAAAACAAACAACTTATGCAAGTGCTGTCTTTTTGGATTTTGGTTGTCTTTTTTCTTTCCTTCCTTAAATTTTTAGTCTAATTTGTACGGAACATAATTTAATTCCTTCATGATACTGTTGATCTTGTCTCTGATGAGTTGTATAGGAGATTTCTGAAAATCCCTTCCAATCCTGAAGTGTTTCTCAAATCACTGTTCTCTGAAGGTGTATATTTGGAGTATGGGGCAATCTCTGTTTTAAAATGTAGAAGAGGGTTTAAAATCTTCATCGTGAACCAGTTCCAACAGTGCTGTGTCTGTAAAGGGAATCTGCTGTCCTCCACTGATCGGACATGGCTTTAACCTTTCTGGCTTGATTGCATTTTCTCTGCTTGCACATGAATCCCCTTTACTGGGTAAATGAGGGTTCCAAATGTTCACTCTGATCTGCAGTTCTGCTCACAAAAGGCACAAAAACTGTACCACAAAATGAGAGAATTGTCAGAGTTGGAAGGGACCGTTAGAGATCATCCAGTCCAACTCCCCTGCTAAAGCAGGGTTGCCCAGAGCACGTCACTCAGGGCTGCATCCAGGTGGGGCTTGAAGGTCTCCAGAGAAGGGGACTCCACACGCTCCCTGGGCAGCCTCTGCCAGGGCTCTGCCACCCTCACCCCGAAGAAGTTTTTTCGCATCTTGGAATGGAACTTCCCATATTCCAGCTTGGGCCCGTTGCTCCTTCTCCTGTCACTGGGAACCACTGAGAAAGAGTCCAGCTCCATCCTCCTTCAACCAACCCTTCAGATACTTGTGAGCATTCATAGACTCTCCCCTCAGCCTTCTCTTCTCCAGGCTAGAGAGTTCTAGCTTTCTCAGTCTTTTATCATAAGGGAGGTGCTGTTTTCCCTTAATCATTGTTGTTGCCCTGCACTGGACTCTCTCCAGTAGTTCCCTGTCCCTCTTGAACTGGGGAACCCAGAACTGGATGTAGATCACCCTATGAAAGAATCCAAGTAACAGAGTTAGCTATTATATAGTTGTTGATAGTCTTCAGATACAATGAGTGAAAGAGCAGGAAGACGAGCAATAATCCAACTCTTAAAGTGATATAACAGGCAGGATCTTTAACAAGCTTGTTACCTTAGAGAGTGGAAGAGTCTAAAAGCTGTCTGAACATGGCCTGTAGAAATTTTCTTTAGAGGACAGTCTCCTAGCAGTGGCAAATCCGCCGGTCCTCTGTCTCCCACCACTGCAAGGGGATGTGCCAGGGGCCCAGCCGTGGCAGGACACACTGTGAGCAGCTACAGGCTCCACCTATGCCAATCTCAGCCCTGTGGCTGAAATTACTCAAGACGTTGGCATTGCTGGAAAAACTGGCTTCAAAAGTTTCCAGTCCGTCACCCCCCCCGGCCCTGGCGCCTTGTATCCCCCATGCTAGTGTTTACCATACCCTCAGGTTGCACTTCTGTGACAAATTAAACCAATCTGAGTCAGCACAGCCATGGTCTCATCTTAATATTTTGCTCTCGTACTACCCCTGGCACTGAGAGAAAAGCCCTAATAGGTTTCTGTCAAGCCCTTTGAACCAGCTCCGAGTCACTGGGAACCATCAGCGCCGGCGCAAGAGGGGTGGGGATGGCAAGAGAAAGGGAGGGAGGATGGTGGCAAAGCCGGTTTAGATTGGTTTAAGCTGTTGGGAAACCTCAACTTCATTGCAAAAGAGCAGCAGCATGTGGGGCTGCTCAGTGAGATGAATTACTGAAATGATCTACATTGGAAAACCAAACAAAACCCAACCAAACCCAAAAAGAAAGAAAAAAAAAAGTCCTTCTCATAAATTGTTGCATTGGTGTGGTTGAAGGGGCAGCAGACTACTGTGAGTATTTATTCCCGTGGGGGTCACTATGGCTCTCAGTCCATCCCATAAATTCCATCCCATAAATTTTCTTCAGAACTAAGCAGTGACTGGAACATGCAAGATGAGAGGAAACAAAACTATGTTATAAGGCATTTTTAAACTGCAAGTGTGAGATTCGGATCTGGGTTGGAGGTGCTTGATTAAATTATCCAATTTAAATAGCTTGTTCAAAGTTATTGAACATATATGTAGATAATCTGCCCCTCAGTTCAGTCAGTGAAAACCTGTTGTGCCTTTCAGGAAAGATAATTAACTCTTCTAAATGTGTTTGCCAGAAATATTGGAATATAAATCATCCTAAGCGAGTGGATTGAACAAATTAAAACCAGTGACAGCATGCTTACTTAACTCGAGATAGAGTAATAGGCTCTTTGATGTTATTCTAATTGAACCAGTTTACCCAAATGATTTTCTACATTTCATTTTAATGTCTTCAATCATGTTTTTGTGTCTCATTGAAATGGAATCACCTTTATTTCGTATTTGTGGATGAAGCACCACCTGCCTTGAAACGTTTTTATCTAAAATATTTATAATTTTGACAGAATTTTAGGCAGCAGGTCATGGCTGTTATTTATGTACGTGAAGGACAGCAGAGCTTTCTTCCTTTGCAAGCAGAACCTGAGTGGCTGAAGAATTTCCTTCATCTCTCTTTCTGGACATGTCTATGTGAGGTAATGTCTTGTGTTAAAAAGCTCTGTTTGTAGTTAAATGCATCTTTTACTACTGTGTACTTCCCAGGACAGAGAACGTAACAGGAATTTCCTTAATAATATGCTGCATCTTGTCTTCTTGCCGTTTATTGCAGAAGGATATTAGGAGGTAGCAACTGGCTTGCTGGGTGCCTATTTAGGGATTTTACCCCTGGTTGTTCAGGATCTGTGCACCTCTCCCAGTCTCATTTGTTCAATTAATACCCACATCTTGTGATATCTTAGTCTTCACAAAGATTCTCAAGCGAATCTCCAGGAGATAAAATTACCACGTAGTACCTGTCTTTTAACTACATTGTTTTGGTTAGTTTGTACGCCATCATTTCTTTAGTATGACCATGCCTTTGTGTTTCTGCATGGAGACCTTAAAGCAGAGTTACTTTTCTTTCACAGAACATCTCTACTCCCACTGGAGCTGACAACAACACTGTATAATGGGTGTGGGCATCAAAATTCAAACAACATCATGCCTTCCACGGTTTTCTTTAGAAAAATATAGTAGATGGTCAGAATAGATCACTCAAGACATTAGTAGCATCTTTAGAAGAAGCAGCGCCACCTAAAATGAGCAGAAGAGTGGTGTGACTGGTTCACACGCTCCACGAGGATGCTTTCAGAGCTCTTAAAACAAAAACGGGTTTCATCACAGGGCAGAGCTATGTCCCAAATCGCTTCCCTCATCTGCTCAGATGACTTCAAAGAAACCAATGAAATGCAAAAGTCAGCCCTGTGGCACAGTGAGCTGGAACTGATGCCTTCCACTAAGATTTATGGTTATATCTGGGGAAAAAAAAAAAAAACAAAAAAAAAACCCAAGTCTTTCTGTTCCCTCTCCTAAATGAAGCAACCGCTGCCCTTATAGACGGGCTCATAAAGGGCTGCGGGTGCTGGCTCCAGAATTCTGCTTTCTTGAGTGGGAGGCAAAAAAAGAATGAAGAAACCCTTAGTGGAGGTGAGGGAGAACGTGAGTGTTTCAGAGTTTTGGTGTTTTCTATTGCATACTTCTGTTTCTTGTCAAACCCTCCTTGTTCCTGTTCTATTCATAGACTACTTTACAGGAACAAACTGTAATAGTTAGCATCTGAGGAATCCATAGGCCAAATAGACTTTAAAGGCTCTCTTGGGCCAAACACCAAAATGTACAATTTATTATGCTAATTTGAATTAATGCACTTTGACAACGAGATTCAGAGTTGCAACAGCTTAAGTGGCTTAAATAACAGAGGCTTGTTTTCAGAGTTTCTGAACTTCTGTTCCTAGTGAATTCAGCGAGAAAACAGAGCACAAGAGAAGGAAAGCCTTTCCCCACACCCATCCAGAGTTCATACTTAGGAGCAAAAAACCACCCCATAGATCGTTCACAGTCCGCGCTTTAAACTTTTAAAATATTGGATAGAAATCACCCTGGATAAGCTAAATTAGCAGAGCTTCAGGACAAGAATTTCACAGGCCGTTGGGTAGATACTAAACCAAGGAATATATCTTGTGAGTGTCAGAGGTCGGTAACTGTGCTCTCCCCCATCCCATTGAGACAATTTGTCAGATGAAAAAGAAGGTTTTTTCCTGGAGAATCACGGTATGGAAAGACAATGCCTGCCCCAGAAGTAGGGGCATTGGTTTACTTATCTTCTTTTATTGTTACAGTATTAAGCAGAGTCTTCATTATGCCTTGAACGTGTATTTTCTGTGGCTGGTATGGCATCTCTAAAGCTTATGCAGACGTGCCAGGTTCTGCAGTAGCTCTGAAACGCATATGCTTCCTGGGAATTATCCTTATCCTGTCTGATAGAAAACTGTCATTCCTAATTCTTTATTATGAGAATTATGAGTTATTAAGAATAGGATTAATATATTTTTTCAAAGTTGCCGCTGCTCTGAAACATAAAGGAGTATTAAAAATTTATTGTTATGGAACGTATTTAATTTTCTTTTATATTACATGTTGTATTTTGCTTATAAATCGTACTTGCTGGTGATCCTTGAGATTTATTCAGGGAATTTTTTGATTAGAAGCAACCAAGACAAGGCAGCAGCACTCTGCCTCGCAACACAGAGCCCAAACTGTGCCAGCCACAGCTGCATGAGCTTTTCCAAATTTAATTTTTAAAGTGCTCGAGAATAGGCAGAGGAAAATGTAGTCTTTGAAGTTCAACAAGACAGGCGCTTGCCTCAACCAAAGTTCCTTAGGCCGATTATGAAATCAGAGGTTAAGATGTGCTGTTCTCTAATTTGCCAGAAGTGGCAGTAACAGCCTTTGTTTCTTAAGGAAGCTATCCTGCAGGAGCTACAGGGGAGCTGGAGAGGGACTCTTTGTCAGGGAGTGTAGTGATAGGACAAGGGGTAATGGTTTAAAACTAAAAGAGGGAAGATTTAGATTGGATATTAGGAAGAAATTCTTCCCTGTGAGGGTGGTGAGGCACTGGAAGAGGTTGCCCAGAGAAGCTGTGGATGCCCCATCCCTGGAGGGGTTCAAGGCCAGGCTGGATGGGGCTTGGAGCAACCTGGTCTGGTGGGAGGTGTCCCTGCCCGTGGCAGGGGGGTTGGAACTCGATGATCTCTGAGGTCCTTTCCAACTCTAAACATTCTATGATTCTATCTTTGGTTTGACTGAACTGAAATCTGAAAAAATAATAATAATAGAGGTGTTCCTAATAAAAGTAGATTTGCAGCAGAAGCCTTTGAGACTGCACTGTGTGTCACTGTCTGTGGGTATGTAGCTGTATACAAGCATGAACTACCAAATGGGGAAGTGTTTGGAAACAATCTTCAAATGTAGCACTTTTTATGATGCTTGAATATTTACCTAAAAAAGGAAGCTGACTGTGTTTTCTACCTGTGTTTTTAACCCAGGTACAAGTTATAAACCAGGTTACAAGGGTAACAAACCACACAAGCAGTAAGAGCCTTCCATGGTGCTTTGACCCAGGGGTCTGTTGCCCGCTCCAGCTTTCACTGATGTTGATTAAACCTCACTGCTAATTCTGATGGGTTAGCTTGAGATCAAACTCTCAAAGATAAAGATAAATGATAAAGAGATCAATCTCTCACCCCTAACTACCAGCAGATAAAACTCCTACTCTGAACTGTTCCTTTTTTATTGAACTCGAGCTGCAGCGATATTTTTCTAAAAAGCCCTTGCCAGAATATGCATATTTCAAAGTGTATCCATACATATTCCACATCCTGAGTTTTGCTCTCTGAAGTATGGCACCTATTTTGCTCCCAAGGAGGAGCAAAGTAACTGGTGATGTTTAGGTGTTTAGCAGCTTAGCTGCCAAACTCTGTTTTTAGTTATATCACTAATACAGTAATTCGTCCTAGATTTTCCACCAAAGTGTTTTGGAGTGAGTGCCCAGAAGGTACAGTAATGTCTTTTTTCTTTTTTTTCACCCCTTTTTTTTCCAAAATAAACAATATTCTTCCCTTGAAATTGCCCAGCCTGACAAGACTTTAAGATACTCAGTTCCTGCAACACCACCATGTCCCAAAGCCCCGTGTGCCCTGTGGCTCCTGTGCTTGATATTGGTAGCAGAAATATTGCCAACAGTTCTTGTTGAGCAATTTTTGCCAGAAAAGTAAAGCGCGGTTGGTTATTATTACTAAACGGCTACTACTCAAAGATATAAGACAACACTTAATATTCATTGAAATATAATTAGCACCCAAAAAAGCTCTTGTTGACGTAAGTAACTGACTACGTGAAAGATACAGGCAGTAGTGGTAATCCAACTGTTAAAAAACCCACTATAAATCCGAAAAGGGGTATGTTAATTTTATGAATGTCCCTTTCAAATTTAAAAAAAAAAAAAAGGCAAAAAAAAAGCATTAAGATATGATGATATGATGAGAAATTTTATTTTTAACTGAAACTTGTAATTTGGGTGGTGTCTGAGTCCTGAATATAACGTCTACCTTTTCAAGATAGGATTTTTGGCATTTTACTGGGCAGTTTTCTACTGTTTTACACATGGTCTAATACTGTATCCCTTGTTTCAGGGAGTGGTATCTAGCCATATAAATAGCAAGGATTAACTGCATGCCTAAATACTGAAGTGGAACTGCTTGCACAAGGAGCTACTACTCAGTGGGAATAAAACAGAATTGGGTGTAGAATTATTTGTTTATTACTCATCAGGCAGAATTACTTGACCACCCAAATGAAGTCCCTGAGGCATTATCTGAAAGCCAGCAGTAAAAAAAACAGATTACACTCTTTACAGTGGATTTTTTCTTTAGTTTTGTTCTGGACAATTTTTTTACGGTTTATTAATGACAGGGTTAAGAAGAGAGCATTTGGACTTAATTAGTGATGTAAGATAATGGTATAATTACAGCATGAAGAGAAGCTAAAATATCTTGGTACATACAAGTGGCTGTCTTTATTACCACAGCAATTAACCCACATATAAAAGGACTTTTCAAACCAAATTCTTGAAGCTAGTGACAAATTTGGAAAGCTTTCTTAAACTACAAGAACCTCACTGGCGCCATCCGACTTCCTCTGAAGTCAATGGAAATTTTGCCGGCAATTTCAGTGGAAGTAAACAATGGGATACTCTGGGAAACAAAACGAGAAACTCGCCATTAGTGAGTCACGTAATCTGGAATCACATTCCAAGGGAGTCTCCATGTCCTTCAGTCTCCATGTGAGCTCACAAAGCTGAAATTTTGTACTTCTTTCTTTTCTAGGAGAATGCTGAGGTAGAGAGTGGCATCTTCCAGCACAGTATGTCCCCATATGCAAACCATTAAGCAAACGTCTATGATGTTGTACCCGGAGCTCTGATTCTGCATTCCAGCCTTTTTGAGCCTGATGGACCTCAAGTACGGCCAGAGATGTGAGTGTTCAAAGCTTAGAATGGTGCAGAGGTCTGGTTAAGCTAATTTGTGGTTGACTAAACTTCATGTCACTTGTCTTGGAAGAGTTACGCACAAAATTTACAGGTTTAATACTGTTAATGTTTTCCTAAGGAGTTTTTTCAGTAACCTGAGCAAATGAAAACTGCGGTTCATAAAGTTTTCACAGTATTCCTTGGAGTAAGCATATACATAGAAACTAGGATTAAAGCAATTAATGACCATATAATCTTTCAGAGTGAGGGCCTTTCTTTGCAAGGTATAATGAGAAAATATTTTCCCACACCAGATCCGTTGTTACTAAAACTTTGAAAAAGTGCTCACTTCAGAATGGAAGGCAGGAGAAAACACGACTGGCATGGAGTTAACCCCCCTGTGAAAGTGCTATGGGAAAGGCCACTTCAGTAAGTGCATAATTGTGCAAATAAAGATTTCACCCACTAGACTGCCATGGCTTCTCGGAATACAACGGCAGTTCAGTTTGAATGTACTGCACATATATCTGAGTTCTGTATACTGGCTGTCAAGCTTCTCTCTTCAGACAAAGCCTTATTGTTTATTAAAATGTTTCATAAGTCCTTGTTGTGGGAGCAACAAACCTCTCCTCCCCACCAAAGCCAGATCCTGTTCAGAGCACAATTTGGAATGCATGTCCTTGTTAATTTAAAGTACAGAATAGCCTCTCTGTGGTCTGTGCTAAAAATCCATCTGAATGCAATGCCTTTCCCCTAAGCTTAAATGGGCCATGGTGTTTTGTGTCAAAATAAAAGCATACACTGATCCTGACCCTCTCCTCTGACCAAGCCATTTTTTGTTGGCAAGTGGAAGAGAATGTAGAAAGAAAGAATGTTTTAGTCTATTACTTAGTCTCCTCATTTTTTGCCCATAGTACAGGTAAGAAAAATTCAGGGCTTTTCTGATTTTTGCTTAGCTGTCACTTCTCCAGAAGGCTTAGAAGCAGAGAAATAACCCTCATACTTTATATCTACCATAAGTGTGATCATTACATGCCTTCTATGTTGGGGATGCAAAGTGGACAAGACAGATATAGTGCTCCGTCTTCTTTGCCTTGTTCCTTTTCAGCACTAGAAATGCTAGAGAAGCTGTAGTACAGCAGATTTAACCCTCATGTTCTTTGAAACACAAATTTGAAACATTTGGTTTCAAGTAAGGATGTTATTGAGTCATGAGTTTTCTGCAGTTATTTAGTAATGACTCTTAAGACTACTTGCACCATTCCAATTGCCGGAAATTTGTATTTGTGTTTTTACTTACAATAGTCAAATATATCAACTCATTAATATTAGACTAAAAAGTTTGTATCCATTGGTAAATGAAAGTCATTAATGCATAAAATAGTTTCACGGGGATTTGGAACCCACAGAGTGGCCAAGACGTCGTGTATCTGTTGTTGCTAAACAAGACCACAAATCCCTATCGAATCACAACCCACTGACTCCTTTACTATTTACTGAGAGAACTACGATTACCACTCCAGCCCGTGGGTTTAACAGGTCCTTTACTAGAGAAGAAGTGGGATGTAGAATCTCTTGCATAAAAGCCATTAAAATTTTAAATGTTAGAAACATTTTCATGGTATCTAAAATAATTTATTTTTCCCAAGAAAGCTGTTTGCATTCTTGATTTTACTGTTTTCTAAAGTATTCTGATCCAAAACAATTCTGTAGGTGGCTGGGGCTATATCATGTTATCCTGTGTTTTCCTTGAGATTAAGACCTTGACACAAGACAATACAACTTTCATTTTTTTGGTGGATGGGAGTGAGGTGGGAAAGGATAAATAAAATCCCTCAGTGGCCCACAGCATATGTTTTAGACCAAAGACTTAAACAAAAAGATATAGCACAGCAGGATAAAGAACTGAAAATACGGCAATAAAGAGCATCTTGGATAAATATCCAAAACAAATGATTCTGCCCTTTCTTCTAAAGAAGAGTATTTTAAATGTAAATATAAACCAGGGTTTTTCTTCTGAAAAACCTCAAACCCCAATGCAAGTACATTCCAAAATAACCCCTGGAGTGAACAGCCCAATATAAACACAAGGATGGCCCACAAAAAGCATTTTTGGACCATTGATGAGCTTTCCATTTTTCTTCAAACTGACAGCTCAGGAGAGCTTCCAAGTGTGTGGATATGTGTGATGCATCAGTTAGAGCAGGAATGGTGTCGTGTATCCTATCAAGAAGAGAATGTGGTAACCTAAGCTCCCCATAGTCACCGAGAAGGCTGTATGGAAAATGTCCATCACTGAAAGCTTGCCACATGTCAGCACAGCATTCTCCCTCTCCGGCACCGCTGTGTGACCTTCCAGTCCAGAAAATGTGCGAGGGACTTTCTCACTAGTGTGGGAAAGCAACGCACTGTGCTCCCTGGTGAGTTGCCACCAGGCAAAAGGGAAGATCACCTGTAGGTTGGGTTTGGTATTTTGTTAAGTTCTTCTATCTCCAGTGTAGGATCACAGTCTGCTGTTTGTTTTTATGCCAAGAATTATATGTTTTTTTTTGTTTGAAATGAATAGTTTTCACCAAAAGCTTTTGCCTGTGCCTTGCTGAAGGCTCTTCATCTCACCCATTTTACTTTGAAGGTTTAATCATCTGAGTGTTACACACTCGCTGCTTTGCCGAACTAGGATTTATCTGGCTGTCTGTTTTTTTCCTTCTTCTTATAGTAATATTCCAGGACAGATGTGAGTGTACACATGTGTATGAGTAAGTACCTGGGCAAACTGGGTGTGGGAAGGACGCAGTCTGCTGGTCTCCATATCAAAATACTGCTTTAATTCTTAGGAGCTTGCCACTTGAAGGCAAATACAATTCTTGGTCACTGAGTGCCCTTCCTGCCCAGTGAACAGCACTGCTCCTCACCCCCGTAGTGGGGAGGGTGCTGAGGAGGCATATCTGAGGTGGGGTTGATTTTGCTTAGGTCTTTTGAGTCAAACTGTAGTGTTTCTGCCTTTGTTTGGGGCTCCAGCTGCTACTGCCACAGTTCCTTCTTTGACTCCATGCCTGTTTTCCTCCTGACCTTTGCCTGGCCAGAGGAAAGAGAGGAAGGGGAGGGAAGAGAGACCTGAATACCCAGAAAACGTTTAATAAATCACCACAGCTTTGTTTTCTGCATTGTGTCCACACAAACACCGATGAAATGAGAATCTCCTCAAAGCACTCCACCACAGGAATATCAGGCTCCTGTACAATGTATACAAATCAACACAGGGCCCCTTTAAATTGCGTTTCTTTACTTAAAGGAAAATGGTCTCCATAAATGGACTATTTCACAATTATTTGACATCTGCCCTGCAAAAGATCTTCCACAATGTGCCTTCTTCTTTTTTGTTAGGCCTATTTGATGAACAAAGGAAGCTTTTGTACAAATGTGACTTAAAACTTTTTTTGTAAGTATTTTTGAGCAAATACTTTGTGTTTGGGAAGGCTCAGGTAAATATAGCAAGAAAGGAATATTTACTGATGAGTTCATTAAATGAACTGCTTTTAGTGAAGCTTCAGACTGAAAGGAATTTGCGGTGGTAGGGGTGACATTGCAATCTGAGCATACCTGGAACCGATGTATTGGAAGAGTCATGTATGTGTCCAAAACACACTGCACGAAAACTCTTCGTGCTGCCTCTTCTCTCTTCCATTTACTGACTCATTCCTGGTGAACGGCACAGTTACAACATCTTTGTTTTGCCCTGCCAGGTACCACTCACCCCCCTTCCACGCTGGTGACTCTGCCCGTTCAAACAGAGCTCCGTGTGCTCCATTGTAATTAACGATGACAGTTTTTCAAAGAGATGGAGGGCCTGGAGGATGGGCTGGTCTATAGCCTTTGACTGTTAAGCCTTTTGGCTTATTTATTCAGGAGGGTTTTTTCCACCTACATATCTATCAGGGGGTGAGTCACGCTCCCATGCGTGTCCATAACATTGCTTAGGTAATCTGTCTTATTCAGCTGGGTATGGTAAGGTACATATAGAAGTTTTCAGACTGAGGATGCAGAATTGCAAGCCTTGATTATTATGTGGCTACCCTTTTCAACATCTATCTGTATAGCTTGTACACGAATAAGGCTCCTGTCTTATCTAGGGCTTCCAGGAGTTACTGCAAATACCCCCAGACAGTAAAGAGCATGGATATCTCCTCATCTGTCAAAATAAAAAAAGAAAGAGAACAACTCACTGCTTTACCAGGTCAGAACCAATCTCGTATTTCTGGGAAGTGAAAATGCCTAAATATGCACCCGTCAAGGCCATATGTTCCTAACACATGTGTTGTTTCTCTGTGTAGCTGCCAAAAAATGTGTCCGTGTCTGACTCTAAAGAAGTGCTAAGGTCTGCAGCATCTCTACAAAATGTTGAGGATAATTGTGTTGCCAGGTCTCAAAGTAATATGGAATCAAGTCTTGACAACCAGCCTCTTCTTCCTTCTAAGTTACTGGGAAAGTGTGTTGTGATTCAGGTACCAGAGGAACAAGCTCCAAGCTTTCCATCTCTCTCTAAAACAGGGAATTTCGCCCCGGTGGTGCTATGTCAGGTACACACGGCATGTGACTTGTCTCAGCAACAGCGTTTCTGCAACTTGGTTTAAAACTTGAGGTTGCCACAGTTCTGTTTCTTGTACAGAACTGTGGGAAGGGAGTAGAATAACATTACAAATATTTACTATAGGCTTTACTGGCAATTAAACTTTATAATAGGCCTTTTTTTTTTGCTTTTTTTTTTTTTTTTGTTCTGAGTAGCATCAGATTATAAAGGGCTTAAAGGTCCATCCTCCTACTGCAAGGGAAACCACTGTTCCAGACCATGGGTATTTCAGCCCCAACTATTTTATGCGTATACAGGCTAGGACTTAGGTGGAGGTGGTGTAACCAGACAGAGGGAATTCTTTTTTTCCCCTCAGGAATGTCATCCTGCATTGCAATTCCTGCCTTGCAGTGAGCCTTTCTGCCTCAAGAGTTAAATTCCTACAGCAGGCATGAAAGCAGAAAGTGACCTCCCCTGCAAGCAATGGCTTCCCTAAAAGTCTGACATCCCTAACTACAAACAGTGAAACGTTTCTTCAAGGACTGGAATCATGCCCACACACCCAAAGGAGAAAATGTTGTGAAATTTTGTGTTATGATTATTAATATCATTAGATGAGACAAGAAGTAAGATAATTCCATTCAAGGCTTGATTTCTTTATATTTTTATACCTTAGTTTTAATAAATGAAGTTAATTTTAATCAGAAGTTACCCAGATTCTAAAGGTGTTATGAGAAATGTGAATGCTTTCTTGAGTGAGAGAAAATGTTTGTTGATCATCTCTGAGACAGTGAACAGTAGATCTCTGTTATGGTGGTTGAGCAGGATGAGCAAAATCTGAAATGAAACAAAATCTGGAAGAAATAAGATTATTTCTAGGCTCTCTGTGCAACACAGGAGTGGAAGTGGAAAGGCAAAGGGATTCTTCACTGGCCCATCACTCCCCAAATCTGGGTCCAGCACAATCCTGGCTTCCCTCTTCTCTTTTCAAGGGCATGTAGATTGGAACTAGCTGAGACCACACAGATCAATGACACAGTGTAGCTGTGGAGAAAACCACGTTGTGCTCCTTGACTGGAGCTACAGTGAGCAAGAGTCGCTGCCACCCTTCCCTCCTCACCTCTCTGGCACAATCAATGCCAACCCCTATGTCTCTGCACCTTGTCAGCAGAGGAGGGTACCATCCTACCTATTCACTCGCCACCAAACCCACTCTAAAGACCGTTGTTACAAAAGATGCAGTGTCACTATATACAACTTTCAGAACTTTAAAACTAAGAATAGACAGCATAGCAGAGGTTTTGCCCTAGCCAAAAAGAATCAGTGTATTTTTCATGTCATCTGTCAGCTTAATTCTACCCTCTTCACCACACAAATACAGCTTGTCCATTCACTTTCTTTAGAATTATTCGCAATTATCAGTGACAGCAAACCCAAATTATTTTTTGCCTAATGAAATCACAGCTGCTGCCTGGGGCATTAGTATACAGATGGCTTGACTGTTCAGAAATGAAATGCCACATCAGCTGCTGAGAGATCTTATTATGTATATTTAGAAAAAATTCTCTTTAAAAAGAAACCATGCAGTAACAGAGGAATATTATTTATAATTCCTACCAGTATCTGAAGAAGACCTACAGGAGAGCAGGAGAGGGACTCTTTGTCAGGAAGTGTAGTGACAGGACAAGGGGTAATGGTTTTAAACTGAAAGAGGGGAGATTTAGATTGGATATTAGGAAGAAATTCTTTCCTGTGAGGGTGGTGAGGCACTGGAAGAGGTTGCCTAGAGAAGCTGTGGCTGCCCCATCACTGGAGGGGTTCAAGGCCAGGCTGGATGGGGCTTGGAGCAACCTGGTGTGGTGGGAGGTGTCCCTGCCCATGGCAGGGGGGGTTGGAACTCGATGATCTTTAAGGTCCCTTCCAACTCTAAACATTCTATGATTCTATAATTTCTACTACAGTTACTATTCTTGGAGTCAGAGCTGATGGACTCTTGATCTATGATACATTCTAGAAAAGCAGATTTGTGCTGCTTTGTTCATTTGTAATGAGAAATACATAGTGGGCTTATATTTTTGTAATGAACATTTTGGGCCAAAGTGCTAAACAACTTCACTGGTCTCAGCCTTCCAATATGGAAACAGCAATACATTCTTGATTCATTTCCTTCTCTGTGATTATGCAAAGAAGACATTCGCTTACTGGATTACTTCTGTGTGAGGTAGTTGAAAAAGTGTTGCATTTCATCATACTAGGTATTGAATCAGGACTCTGTAACTTTATAGATACCTGAAATGCCTAAAAATTCCAGTGATACTTGTAACAGAAAGAAACAAAAAAATCTTCTATCAGAACTCTCAGCACTGGTACCTTCTGTTTCCAGGCCCAGCAAATACTTTAATTTTATTCTACTTTGCACACGTGTGTAGGTCCCCCAAAGAAGGAACTTTGCCTTGGGAATTAGGGCGTGCTTTCCAACAAATAGATGAAGAGGAGGAGATGGTCCAGTAGCATAGCACATCCTAGTCATAGTGATTGCAGCTTCAGGGTTGATGTTTTCCATGGTATGCCCTGCAGAGCTCCCTCTCTTCTGCTTTTCAAGACACATATCTGCTTGAACTCACTGCTGGCATACTGAAAGGTAAATTTTCTTTCTAGGGGGCTACATCATGACCATAGAAGCTAACTTCAAAATTTTCGGTGGTATGTCATATATTTACATTTTGCATGATTTTAAAATGTCTTTGCAACAAGAATGTTCCTGACAGACCAGTCCACTTCCAAAGAGCACTCTGTAAATAGTTTAGAAGTTCTCTCCACCTACCTGGTTCCATCCTCTTCTTGTCACTCCAACATCTGTTTCTTCTCACAAAACCTGTCCTTATTTATGCATACATTCTCTAATATAATATATTATAATACATGCTCTCAGTAATAATATCACCATATAACATAATATCCAGTTATAGTGCTGCATCAACTGGAAAGGTGTTTTTTTTTTGTGAGAAAATACAAATTTTCAGTGCAGCAGAGAAATGAAAACCACAAGCTCACATCAAAGAAAGCAGCTCTTTTGCTTTGTTAGCTATGCACATCTACTAGTACAGTTGATGACTTATTTCTTAATTTTTGCAGTCTGACATTAGAATGACCTGTTTAGAGAGCAAGCATTTCATTGTTCCCAAAGTTAGAACAAAGTTAGTTCAAAGAACAGTGAACCAGTATTCAACGGAAAAGTTGAAAGTTCTTAACAGAAGACACATCTTGGCTGAAAAAAAAGTAATCTGAATAAATATCTATTTGCTGCTTACCTTCTCTTTGGTTCTGGAGGAAAAATTTGTGCTATTATGCTCAACGAGAAAATAATTTTTGAAGTTTGGTAAGCTCAGAAGCAAAGATTTAAAAAAGGTTGGGGAAAGAAAAGTTTAAGTGGAGCAGATTTTTTTTTTCTGTGAATGAGAAGTTTCAGTCTAAATTTAGCATTTTATTCAGAAGCATCCTGCTCTTCTGTAAACGACTGAGACTGTGTACACACAGGCTTTCCTGAATGTGATGTTTATTTGCAGATGCCAAGATGTCCTTCAGACAAATATCTAAACCAATATTATAGAAAGTGGATGCAAACTAACTCCTGCTGTCAAGGACAGCCAGCTGGCCCCCATGTGTTCAAGCCAGAGAGAGATTCAGGCTGGAGAGAAGCTGACGGGCGGTCCATCCTTCCCAAACTGCAAAGGCTGTGAACATCTTCAAAATTCCTCTGAGACTGGTTTTGTTTAGCAATTAAAGAATTTTAGATTTGTGCCTTTGTTTGGGTTTTAGTATGTCCCTGAGGTAACCAAGCCCGGAGTGTCAGCACAGAGCCGAGGCACTCTGTGAAAGCCCAATTAAGTTTAAATGGTTTTAAGCACAAAAGCAAGAAGCTGTTTCTTGAGTGGTGACAACACAAAGCAGTGAAGGAGATCAGGACACAGAGAGCTGAGATAAGGTTTTGATTTGGAGGACTCTCTACTCCAGGCATAAAAATAGGTCTGGTTTTGGGAAAGGGCGAGCACCCAGAACCCCAGCTGCAGGAAACCGCCACCAGCTCTTGCAGAGATTGAACCCATAAAGTACCACAAGCCGCTCTGCTGTGTTTTGCACCAATAGTAGCAGGACCCTAAAAATGCCTAAGTCTGTATTTTTCTTCTAGTTTTGCCGTTGAAGCTTCCTGGAAATGCAATTAATTAAATTTCCATGTCTCGCTTTCCAATGTAAAAAAGGGGGGCTATGTTTTTAAGGTGCACAGATCCTGAGAAGGTTTGGAAGCAATAAAATATTTGTCAGAGAGCATTTCTGAGAGTCTACTGGCTCTCAAAAAATACAGAGGGTTTAAGGGTTACAGAGATGGTCAGACCCAGGAATTAATTTGCTTCTCCTTTGTGAAAACTTTCTTCTTGCCTGTTTTAGAGCCGACGTGAGGTCCCATTTAACAGGACACAAACTGCCTTTTTTAAAAAAAATTACATACCTTCCTGCAATCCCTTCTCAGCATCACAGTATTTTGGAGTTATTTTTAACCATGCTATCAATCAAGTATGGATTTTCTGCAACAACCGCAGTCTAAAACACAGCAACTGAAATGTAGCACTTGTCCTACGTTATTTATTTTATCTTGCCTGAACTTGCTGAATTGAACTATTATTTCTCTATAGCAGGGTGCTCTGCTTCAACAGCTCCAAAATCTCTCTGACTTGGCAATAGTGTTAAATCACAGAATCACAGAATCACCTAGGTTGGAAGGGACCTTTTAAGATCATCTAGTCCAACCAATGCGGGGAAAAAAAAGTTAAAAAAAAATCACAAAAAGTCAACAACCATAAACAACAAAATCGAAGCTGCAAATATGAAAAAGGTTTGGATTTACTTAGCTGGATGGCATTACATAGCCTGGCTGCAAAAACTTCTGTCACTGGTGGCAGTGTGGGAGGAGGAATGTCCTTCATGTTAATATTTTTAATATAACTGCTTTTCAACTGCAAGGACAACCTTGGAGAGCAGCTCCCCCACATCTTGGGTTTGGATGTCAGTAAATAAGCTGACCAAAATCTCACCTGCTGAATCTAAAAATTTCTTGCTGATGAGCTCCTAAAAGAGCTTTTAACAGTGTCTGAACCTATTGCTATAAACTCCAAAGGATTCAACAGTTCTGGCTACAAATACATATCAAATCATAGAAGTGTAACCTTTTCACCTTCCTGCAGCTATTTTATATTTTATAATTGTTACTCTGAGTCTTCATAGATCACTTTAGATCACTTAAAAAATATAAAAGAAAAAAAGAAAAATGCAAGAATGAACCTGTGGGAAAAAAAAAAGACATTTTACTTTGTTTCTGTGTCAAAGTAGCTATTTAAAATTTTTTACTGAAAGTGTATTTTCATTTTATGCTCCTAATGCATATTTAACATTGCTGTTTCTTTTCTTCATAACCATTCTTATGTTAATAATCTTGACCTTTTTACTTTTGTCTTTCCTTTTTGCAGCTTTGCGTGTTTCTAAACCTGTAGCTTTAAATAGGAAGGTGGAAAATAAAAGCAAGATTGGGATGGGAACTGTATTTTATTACATTAACAGAGGTTATTATAACATCTGGATTATAACATGTACAATAACAAATGTTAATTTTCTATATATTACTTGCATTTGGGAGCTTGCAGACAGTAAGCTGAAGTAAACTTGTTCCTTTCTGTCACAACCTATCAGTTTTAGACTTTTTTCTCTCCTTTTTAAAAATCTCTCACTACTCCACTCTGTTCAAGTTACGCCTTTTGCACACCTACTGTGTCTGGGGTCTGTCTGATCTCCTGCTCACACGTCCTCCAAAGCAAGAGGAACTTGTTTCTCCATTGTCTCCAGCCAGCTCTGTGACTTCTGGGATTAGTCCCTCTCCTACCTGATGGTCTGATATTCTCTCCATATCTAACATTTGCCCTACTCCCATCCCTCTGCTGTGTAGTTTTCCTTGGGCTGCTTCATGCCATTCTAATTTTCTGCTACGCGACCGCCACTTACTTTCCCTCTGGCTTCAAAGCCAGGTTTAGTGAACTTTGGGAGATCTATTTAATTACTGAAAAACTGTGCAGCCTAGCAGTAATTGTAATGTGCATTCCAGAAGACCTACAAACAAGTTTTACTTGGCACTCACAGCAATGAGGTAAGAGAATAAAATGGGTTTGTGGTCACATAACCAGACCACCAGCAGAGAGTTATGAGAAAGCAAAACCCATTTTAATTAGGGAAAATGTAAAAAGCTTACATGAGAGCCATCATTCTGGTCTTCTGTGAACCACAAGCTGTAATTATATAAACTATAACTATGAATTTTTTTAGCTTTATTCTTGGATTTTAATAATGCTCTGTGAACCAAAAAGTTGAATTTGCTTGAGATTGATCAAAGTATGCCTTTATTTATGCCCCAAACCCTGCAGGAGATTGGACTTGGTTATCAGCATGGTCTCCTCTAACTTAAAAATTGGTCCATGCCATTCTATAAATCTGTGCTTTATGATTTTATGTTTTTATTACCCTCACGTTTTTAAGGCTGATTTCCAAGTAAGGAGAACTCTGTGGCGTAAAAAGCAAACCTTCTGGCTTCTGTAAGTGTGGAATTTGGATCTTCAGCATTTCTCTGAAACAGTTATGTCCTGAGGAGTGATTTCATATTGATATTTGCAGTAACGTTCTGCTAGGATGGACTGTTTCTTATGGGGATTGCAGGTGATTTCTTATGATACAGAAGCCAAATGCAATCTTTCAGCCAGGTAATGCAGTATTACCAGTGATGGGGTCAAACTTTTGCTTGGGGACTTGCTCAAAAGATGATGAATTGGTTTTAGAATGTCTCAGTTACCACAGTCTCTGATATTTGATTCCATCAGCAAGGTTATGGCTAGATGGAACTGATTCAATGCCATGTTAGAAAGCTGAAACTATCACCAAACAAGTTGGTATGTTTATGTGGCATAATACCGTTTCTCACTGTCAATAGTAACCAGCTTGGGGTTCAGTAGAAGTGTACCTGAATCAATGTGATTAGCTGAACTAATTAGCCTCAAGATTATGTCGTCCGGCAGTGGCGGATA
>VZRU01008701.1:0-52878 GCA_013398155.1 Pedionomus torquatus
ACAAGCCAGGAGAGTCACAGCTTAGATAAGTTGTCTCAATGGCAGCAGTAATCCTCTCCCAATCAATTTTTCCGAAGGAAAAAGGTTCTTCTGCCTTCTGTGTCATCGTGCACACCTAGTGAACACACTAGCTCTGTAAACGAAATGTGTTTAGTCATTAGTCATGTGCAGTGATTTCAGCCTGTGATGAGACAGTAACTCCAGTGCTTCTTGAGAAGATGTGATGGGGAGGAGCTTTCTGTGCATCAAAACTATAGTTAAACTCTGGTCCTTTGAGATACCTTGTCCACATGAATTCAACATATGCCCCAGGAACGTATGAACAGATTCTTTTAAGATACACAGATAGTGAAGCCCAGCATCCAACTCTGCACACTTTGCTTCCTGTTTCAAGAAAAAAGTGCAAACTATATTCAAAAGCAAAAATCTCAGGAGCAACTTCCTGATCAGAACAGATGGAAGACAGGACACAACAGTACATGCAGGTAAGTGTGGAAGAACCACAGCTACTGTAAGGTAAATACCTACTCTTTCACCCCCCCAAATATCCACATAACTTCAATCTTGAGGGTTTGCAAGCACTTATGTTAGTAACAGGAAGCTGATGAGGATTGCCTAAAAAGAATGAATCATCACCACCCACAGTTTACATTTGGCTTACAAGCCTACACAAAAAAAAATGGCTCTTTTTTATCTTCTTGCTGTAGGAACATTGGCCAGACAGGCTGCAAAGGAGTAAGTGTGGACTGAGCAAGCCTCAACTCACTCAGAAGGATCTTTCTTGGCCCAAGTACTCAAGAGGCATTTACTGAGATCTTTGATATTCATTCAGCAATTGCCATGAAGAGAGTCTTGAAATACATCTGAACAACTGTTTCCAGTCACAAAAAAAAGTCAGTCTCACAACATTCAACATACAAGATTGTACTTTACTCAGAGAGGGATGTGGTTTAGGAAAGGAAACATGAAGGTAATCAGGGTGAGTGAAGCCAGAGACCACCTATACCAGAAACTCTGGGTAATGCCAGAGAGTAGCCTTGTTTTGATAAGTTCCATCTGTATTTAACTTAACAAGATGTTTCAATAAATCCTGGGGCATCAGGAAAGAAGTTTGCACCAAAGATAGCAGAGAACATACATTCAATGATTCTAACAGAAGTTTTATTAATCAGCACGTGACCATTATTTCACATTCATGGATGACAATAAAGTCACACCACCACCAAAGATGTGCCTCAGAAATCAGAGTGATCTGATCCAAGACAGGCACAAGTGACACTATCCATGCAGGATCTCACCTGTGCTTTGCATGACCTCAAGTCACCACCCGAAACACAACCATCTTGTTTCTGTATGGTTTACGACAGCAAGAGAGATCTAGTACCACCTTGCTCTGCCATAAGCTGTTTCTTCCCACCTGTAGGGGTTAATCCATTAACCTTTAAAATTAGACTCATTAATTACACTAATTGTATTGAAGAAGCAGATAGCTTTACTCCATGATCACATACAGCCATGGGACTTTTCACATCAGCCACACAAACAAGACTATGACCATGCTATCATACCCAGGCTTTTACAAGCATGCTGCTACTACCAAACCTTCAATAACTTTTAAGAATTTCAGTGCTGGAACTTTTGTACTGATGTTTCAACTTGCACACACACCAAATATAGCACATCTGGAACTGATCGAGCCTTCTGGTGTGGCACAGATTTGCTCTTCCTGTCTCACAGCCATATTGGAGTGCTGAGAGCACGACAGCACAACAAGCACTAAGCTCAGTGCTTAGTTTCACATCCACATGCAGAATGAGACCACTCATGAAGGGGATAATCTCATCTTCAGTCATGGTGTTCTGTGACGGCAATTTACCACAGTAGCAAAATACCTTCCCAGATGTTAAATCATTTTTTGTAACTGGGCACAAGGCTCATCCCTCAGTGCAGAAGGATGGCATTTGGCTTTATACATAATTGTAAAATCAAAGCTGCTGGCTTAGAGCAAAATTATCAATGAATCTACCATTTGCATAATAATGTGGGACTGTTGCAGGTAAAATGATTTGTCAAACTTTGCACAATAGGACTACTAGCACAACCAACAAAAATGGTGGTAATCAGCACAAAATCTTCTGGGCTCCCCAGTTCAAGAGAGACGGGGAACTACTGGAGAGTCCAGTGTAGGACAACAAAGGTGATTAAGGGATTGGAGCATCTCCCTTATGAGGAAAGGCTAAGAGAGCTGGGACTCTTTAGCCAGGAGAAAAGAAGGCTGAAGGGAGACCTTACTAATGCTTATAAGTATCTGAAGGGTGGGTTGAAGGAGGATGGAGCCAGACTCTTTTCAGTGGATCCCAGTGACAGGGAACCATCCCAGGATGTGCCCATTGCCCTTCAATCTAGAACACAGGAAGTTTCATTTGAATATGAGGAAAAACTTTTGGGTGAGGGTGACAGAGCACTGAAAGAGGCTGCCAGGGAGGTTGTGGAATCCCTTTCTCTGGAGATCTTCAAGACCTGCCTGGATGCAGTCCTGACTAAAGTGCTCTAGGCCATCCTGCTTTAGCAGACGAGTTGGACTAGATGATCTCTAGAGGCAACTTCCAGATCTGACAATTCTGTGAAATAGAATTTTTCATTACTTCAGCTGTCATCTGGTCACCAAAGGACTGTGATGGAAAGCTTGGTTAGAAATTCAAAGTTTAACAAGTCTTCTCTCACAACCTATCAAGTTAAAAAAATCCAGTCCAAAATACCAAAGCTTTAATTAGATCAATGAATGTTACAATGGCACATAAGATCAGTTTTGCCACAGCATTTTCTCTGAAACTGACTCATGCAACTAGTAAAGTCCTATGATGTAAGGTCATCTGAAATGAGGAAAGGGGATACCTGGGTCCTTTCAAGACTATGCAATGAAGTGACATTCTCCTTCAGCTATTATTGCCAAGTTTACCCAGAAATAAGGAACAGATCACAACATTTAAAGGAAATCAGACAGTCCAATATAGCAGAAAGACAGCACTTGTTTTCCTGGCAAAACAGATAACGTCTTTCCTGAAGAGAAAACCTTTTCCACTAGACTCCCTATGCTAGCATGCTAGACTATTTTTTTTTCTGTGAAGCAATCAGTCATAAACAGGTTAGCAGTATTCAGGAACTCCAATATAAGAGACATCAGAACAGGTGAAAGATCCATCTGTTGTTCAGAATGTAAATCTAACCAAGCTGGCCCACTGAAAGGGCATGCTCATTAGATTTAAGATTCAAACCCACCTGTGCCCATATTGTTGCTATTACCAAAACCACACACAGACCCTGTCTGAGTTTTGTCATGTCCTTGAGTCATATGGATAAGTAGAACGTGCATCAGAGCAGTAATGAAAAATACACGAGCCATTCAGAATGGACCTCTGGCTCTTACTGGTCCTACAGCAAACTACAATACCAATTTCAGTAGTTATCAAAAACAAGCTGTTTTGGGAAATCCCCATCTTGGGAAAATATCCAAAGACTTTGGATCTGAGGATTACATTTTGGTGCTGGCTAATGGTTTCCAACACAATTATCAAGCAAACCAGAGATCAGAAAAATTTCACATTATAGTAGTCCTCAAGAAATCAGATACAGGGTTCCTACTTAAGACGACATTAAGGCTTTCATCAGCAGTATTTACTGTGGTGCTGTTGTCAGGATCATGATGGCCTTAACCAAGGGTAAGAAAACATTTGTTCTGATAACCTAGGGTCCCAAAATACTTAGATACAGGTCAGTCCCCAAGGATCCCATTTCACTGTCTTTCTTTATCATCTCACTCACACAAACCCCCATACAGAACATACTCCCTAACCTTGCATGGAAGCAACAGCAATCCTGCCAAGAAGCTTTGCTTGAAGTGCGTGTAGATAAACACACACTGAATCAGAACTATGCATAAGGCCTTCTGGAGAATCTAGGAACCCAGATCATGGTGTCTGAAAACTAAGTATACTTCAACCACATCTTTAAGAGTTACAAGTAAATTCCAGTATAATGTACAATATATATACTCTCCAGTTATTTGAGGCACGGATGCATGTGCTTGCTGGAGCAGTGCCAAAGTTAATTTATGAGGCCAACCACCATCTGCAGTCTAAGCTGAAGATAACAGTATTCCTGAATCTGGAATTCACACAGAGAATTCTTTGCTCTAAATAGGGAGCACAGAACTAAGAGTCACTATCAACGTACCAGACTCACTATCAGCTCACTTATCATTGATAAGCAATCATTTCCTAGGAACTACTAGTTGTAAAGATGAATGTCTCAAGTGTATGTTTATAATACACATATATATAGAGAGTATAAATGTAGACAGATCTGTAAGCCTACACCAGCATTGCAGTTGGAATCAGGAATGCACTTCTGCAGAAACTCCCCACTAACCGTACTTCAGCAAGCATCACAGAGGCATCTCAGGGAATACAAACTAGATGAAACCAAACAAGAAAATCCATTTCAGGAGTGCACTACTTCACCCCAGGTGTAAATAAACAGTAACCTCTCAGCATACTGGACAAGTTAGTGGGAAACACATCCTTCTGAAATATATAACATCAACTTTTTGCCAACAACTGTTCTCTAAAAAGTTGTTCTAACTTACCTGCACTACTTTGCTACAGTAAATGCTGCCACACACCACCATCTAAATATCGGTGCTTACAAAAACGTTCTGAAGAGGAAACAGGGAGGTAGAAGAAGAGCAAAGGTATCAGCGTAGTGTGGTATCAAAACCAACTTCCACTGATAGTAGTGAGCATGCACTGCTTCAACTTCAGCTTCTTCTTGCCAAACTCTTCTCAGATGCCAAGTAAACAGCTCAAGGAATGCAAAAAGGCAGCAAGGCTAGGTCCAGGTAGACAACCTACATGGCAAGATGGTTAGCTTCCCAGAAAAGCCAAGCTCTAAGAAAACCGAAATAGAAAGCAGATTCGGCAGACATCTGCATTACCATTGTCATCTCTCAGGGGAATCTAATGACCATGGCTGTTAGTGGAACTTGGATGATTTCGCTGGGCAGACACAGCTTTTATTTTGAAAATTCCTTCACAGAAGCTACTAAAATAAAAAGGCTAAAGTCAACAGCCAGTAGGTGAACATACTAACTTTACACAAGTTTAACTTCCTGAAGAAAATACGGCAATATTACCTTACTTGAAGGAAATAAGTCAGGTGAGTAAGATTTGTTTGACTGATGGGGAAAAGCAGAAAACTCCAATCTATTATTGCATTAAAAAGAGATAAAATAGTAAATTAGTTTTAAGCACGGCTGAACAGGTAACATATTAAACCCCTGCCACAAAGGAAGGGCTCTTTTGAAGCTCTTCTTCCTTCTTCACTTACACAATTTTCTATCAAGATCTAATTGTTTTTGCAAGATTGCTCAGAACAGCTTGGGTAATGAGCCAGAATTGCCTGTTTATATAATTCCCTCTCCCGCCTCTCGCTTTTTTTTTTTTTTTAAATTAATAAATTAATTAAAGACATAAATAAATAAAGACACTAATTGAAGACATATGAATACTCCTATTTCCTTTTGATTGCAAAGAAGGCAGGTTGAATGCCAACCATATATGTTAGATGATTTAGAATCATAGAATCATCCAGGCTGGAAGGGACCTCCAAAGGTCATCTAGTCCAACCTCCCTGCAGTAGCAGGGACACCCCCAACTAGACCAAGTTGCCCAGGGCCTCGTTGAGCCTTACCCTGAATATCTCCAGGGAAGGGGCCTCAACCACCTCCCTGGGCAACCTGTTCCAGTATTCCACTGCCCTTAAAGAAATTTTTTCTAATATTCAACTTAAATCTACTTTTCTCCAACTTAAGCCCATTGCTCCTTGTCCTATCGCAGCAGGCCTTTGTGAACAGAATTTCCCAGCCTTCCTGTAGGTCCCCTTTGGGTACTGAAAGGCTCCGATTAGGTTTCCCCAGAGCCTCCTCTTCTCCAGGCTGAACAGCCCCAGTTCCCTCAGCCTCTCTTCACAGCAGAGGTGCTCCAGCCCTTTGATCATCTTCATGGCCCTCCTCTGGACCCGCTCTATCAGGTCCATATCCTTCCTATATTGAGGGCTCCAGACCTGCACACAGTACTCCAGGTGGGGTCTCACCAGAGCAAAGTGGCAGAATCACCTCTCTGGATCTACTGGCAACACTTCTTTTGGTGCAGCCCAGGATGCGATTGGCCTTCTGGGCTGCAAGTGTGCACTGCAGCCCACTGATTTGAGTATCAGAAGTGTAAAGACATCATGAAACTATGATTTATCTTTTGAATACATGCTGCTATCTTTGTTAGTAAAACAAAAAAAGACGTAGAAACTAGATACACTACTGGTGAATGATCTCCGTAAACTCTGTGTTAGCTTCTATACTGTAAGTTTCTACAGAACCTATTGTGGTACCTTTGCAGAAATCAACCCGTGTTAAAAAGTGTTACAACAAACACTTTATGCCAAGTCAGTAAGCAGCAGTAACAGTGTGCATTAATTATTTGTTTTAGTTCCTACACAGACTAATACAGCTGTTAAACACTGACAAAAGTTTTGTAAAACTACCTAAATATGGAGTTATATCTGTGCCCTTTCCCAATCCGCTACAGCTGATTTGGAAACATGGATTATTTTCAAATACACTTATTCTTTCCAGAGGACATTACCTTGGATTTGTCAAGACAGAATTTGGTTTCCCATCATCCTGTCTCCATCCACTCTGCTCCTCTAGTCTTGATTAACTTTAAAAACTCTGTCATCATCAAGTTCTTGCATAACAGTTATCTTCTTTAGATCCCTAACAAATAAATACAGGTCTCAACACAAATCTGTAGACACTCAGTCCATAACTTCTGGTTTTGCAAAATTAAATAACTCGGAATCACCTCACTATGATAATTAACTAAATGTAAAACTAAAAAACTTTTTTTTTTTCCTTTTTTAAAAAACCAGACAACTGCACTATATAAAACCCCCCACAGTTTTACTAATCCAGTCATGTAAGACTGCAGCATTTTGTGACGAGTGCCACAGCTATCTAATGGTTACAAGCTGCCAGTGTACAGGATGAACTCAATTTACATTAGAATCATAGAATGGTTCAGGTTGGAAGGGACCTTAAAGACCATTCAGTTCCAACATCCCCGCCCTGGGCAAGAACACCTCCCATTAGACCAAGTTACTCAAGGCCCCATCTAACCTAGTCTGGAACACCTTCAGGGATGGGGCATCCACATCTTCTCTGGGCAAGATGTTCCACTGTCTCACCACCCTCACAGTAAAGATTTTCTTTCTAGTATCTAATCTAAATCTCCCCTATTTCAATTTAAATGCATTACCTCATGTCCTGTTGAAGTACTCCCTGATAAAGAGTCCCTTTCTATCACTCCTCTAGGCCCTGTTCAGGTACTGGAAGGCCGCTATAAGTTATTCCTGAAGACTTCCCTTCTCCAGGCTGAATAATTCTAACTCTCTCAGCCTGTCTTCATAGGAGAGGTGCTCCAGCCCTCCAATCATTTTTGTGGCTCTCTCCTGGACCCATTTCAACAGGTTTGTGTCCTTCCTGTGTTGAAGACTCCAGAGCTGGACACAGTACTCCAGGTGGGGTCTTGCAAGAGCAGAGGGGCAGAATCAGCTCCCACAGGCTGGCTACACTTCTTCTGATGCAGCCGGCTTTCTGGGCTATATTACAGTATAGCAATTTCAAACACAGCACCATTAAGTGCAATGATATATTTAAATATGCTAGCACAGGACCAGTAGGGCTTTCATAGTACCCCCTCTTTGGAAGAATGCATCTCCTTTTGACAATTCCCCTTTGCTGCACATGCCCCAACAAACACCATGGTTTCTGGGTCCTAGATGGTGAGTCTCATGAGGCCTAAGGTCAGCAAAGCCTAACATCATTGTCCCACCACTGAGCTTTCTTGAGGCTCAGTAGGGAGATTTCATAAAGATCTATTTACTCTCAGGCTCAGCAGAATTTTCTAAATAAGTAATTTTGTAAATTTTACAGGAAGTTCTCAGATTTCTCAACCTAAAATTTCTTTCACATGAGATTACATGTTTCCCCTTCACATTTTCTAAAGGAATCCTAGGCTTGATGCTGAACTGAAAATCCTGGAGCTCCCTGCTAAACCAAAAAGCAGGTGGAATAGGAGCAGCTGAAGCACATGTTGCTTCTCAGTGAAGTACTTTGGACTTGACCAGCAGAACAGCATGGGTGGCAGAAGTGAAATTCAAGTTCAGTCCCTGCATTGCTTGGAGGGACTGTCAAAAGGCCATCTAGCACAGTAGTCACAACGATTTCAAAGTATGGATATCCATATCCGTAAGACACATTGACTCACTTCACACAAACTAGATGCAGATACAATATTACATTGAGTTTGACGACATTCCAGGGAGAAGCAGTAAATTCTCTCTTCATCACATCATTGTGATGTGTAAAGCTTGTGCTTTTATTCTGGTCATCCAAGAACACATTCAAGCACCACATCAAAGCTGAATTAACCACCAACAGGACGTATTGTCCATCTGTAACAAGACCACATGCACAGCCAAGAACGCTCTTCAAAAATTACAAATCTTTCTGCTAGATTCTTATCTCCTTGCCTGTACCTCAGCTTCTTGTAGTGGTCACCGGAAAAACCCAAAGCCCCATTTGGGCAATCTTGCTTTTTGCAGGGTTTCTTCATGAATTATGATTGCTTCCCTCTGACTTTCCACACAAGCTCATGCTGGTCCCACTGGAAATATCTGGCTTCATGCATATTTTTTTAATGCAAACACCTGCAATGTTCTACTTGTTTTTTTCCAGGAAAAAAAAAAGGGTTTTTGTTTCAAACCAAAATGATTAAGAAGATACAAATAACAAAATATCTGTCCCAGGAAACAAAAGTTCTTGCAACTACTCAGCAGTTTCTACTGAAATCCCACCAGTTGTCTTATTTCTTGATAGATGGGGACAGCCAGTTCTTTGGCTTTCTCTGCTCCATCCTCTAAAACCTTTATCAGATGGGATTTGTCTTCCTGGAGTTTCTTGATTTCATTCCTGATAGGTGCAAATTTTTGAATAACTGACTCTGCTACCACCATTTTGTAGTGAGCAGTGTCGAGACCAGCAGACTGACGCACCACTTCTTTTATGCTAAGTCCTGTTACTGCAGCATGAATGGACACCAGATTTGAGACACCAGGACGACCAACTGGGTCATAAGTCACCTCAGAGGTAAAGTCAGTCACAGCTTTGCGGAATTTCAGCACTATTTCATCAGGGCTATCTGCTATGTTAACAGTAGCTAACTTCTGTGGGTCTGACTTGGACATCTTCACTGATGGATCTCTGAGGGATTTTATTTTCTTTGTTGTACCTTAAGAAAAGAAAGGAATAATTATGAACACACAAAGACAATGGTTTCTTATTACAATTGTTAAGAACAATTTGTAGCAGCATGACAAAATTCTGTTTATAATTGCTTAAAAATGAATCGTGAGCACAATCATGTATGCTTCTATTTAGTCCTTAAGCCCTCTCTGCCCTTCTTGGTCACTTTTCTACTCCTATAAACTAAATGAAAACCTGCTCCATTTCTCCCCTCCTTGTTAAGTAGAAAATTCTGCTGTAGCACTTCCTAACATTTTCTGTGGCTATATACTGTTTTTTCCCCAAACTCTCTCCTCCCTCCTATTCCTGGGACTGGGGACAAGTTACCTGGACAACATGAACTGCTCATTACTGAAAGGTTCTGTAAAAGTGGAGAAACAGGTTAAATCCACCAGTCAAAAAAGAAACCCTTAATCTCCTTCCTTTAGAAAACCATTCCACCCAAAATTTCTAGGTAATTCTCCAAAACATCAATGAAGATAGTTATTAAGACTTCCCTAACTGAACGCTAATCAACTCAGTTTGGGTAAGAGAGGTATAGATATTGTACAAACTACTAAGATATATGGGTATATGTGAAACAGAACAGTAGCATTAGGGAAATGCCGCAAAGTACTTCAACAGCCCAACCCAAACTGTTTCAATCTTTCACCAAGAAACTTAATTCATGGAGTACACCAAGTACCACTGATGTAGAAAGTACTCACACCAATTGTTTTTAGACACCTAATACAGCCAGCTAAATTATATACTCAGTGAAAGGATAAGTGATCTTCCAGGGTACAATTCAGACTGGCCCAGAAAGTGCTCCTTTCTGAATCACCTCTTGGAAGAGTCTCTCTCTCTTTGGCAGATTTGAAGGTACTCCTACAGCTAACTGCTAGGTAATTGCCTATAGTTGGTGAGTCTGAATAGGTCCTTAACTCCTCCATTCATCTAGGGTATTTAATTGGTTTGCATATACTTGTGCAGTTTTGAAAGTATGCTTTCATGAGGAAAGTGAAGTGGGTGGAGGTGGTTTGTTGTTGTTGTTTTTTTTTTTGTTTTTTTTTTTTTTCCCCCTAGGGGTTTGTTTATTTATTTTTTTTTTCATTCCAAATTGAGCCCTGGGAAATAGTTTCACCTGTATCATTCATAGGCTCCACTCAGCTCCTCATTACAGTGCTTAGTATTTAATTGTTCATTAGAAACTACAGAGCCTGCAATACCTACTAGTCTCTAAGCTCCACTCTAGTTCCAACACCATTTTTGTCACTGAGGCTTGAAAACTGAGAAAGGTTTATTATTGCCTGTCTTTTCTAAGGTGAGAGCTCCTTGCCCTTTTGGGGGCGAAGGTCTCTGCTGTGCATTCCTCTACATTACTTACAACAAAGATGCAATGCTTCTTCCTTGCCCAATTCTTCACGTTTCTTAGCAAACATGCCATTTGTGCCATCTGACTCCACCTCACCCCCCCCCCCCCCNNNNCCCCCCGCCTATGACCTTATAGCTCAAAAATGACTGAGAAGATTTTCCTTATAAGTCTCCCTAAGTCTAAGATCAAAACTGGAAAGACCAAATTCTATAAGAGATTCTTACTGAAATACACAAGTATATATTAAACACACTTAAAAAGATTTTTAAGTATTGTAGCAATAAACCTACAAGCTGTTCAGCATGCTCAGTTTAAATATCTACCATCCAGACACTGAAGAATTCTGCTTACTAGAGGTCTCTTGTTTTGTTCCTTACATGTCTCCTGAACTAGCAACATGGATCAGAGACTCTACTCTTAAAAGGTCCAATACCTGAAGAGCAAGGCTGACCAGCAACAGCAAAGTACATCTGGCCCCCTGGACAAGAATACCAGACGTCACATACATTCCTCTACCGGGAATTTGTAAAGCCTTATGTCTATCTTGGGAGTTCAGTTTCAGAGCCTCTAGCCTCTTGTTGTCAGTTTTTGATTTTCCGCTCCCTTTTCTTGGTCCCTGAAACTATTTCCATGATATTTAAATCCATCTTCAACCTTGAAGTGCAATTAAAGGGGAAGAAAAATAAAAAAACCAAACCAAGACCAGCTCACTTAAAATGGCTTTGGGCACAGGAAAGAATTCTCCGTATTTCTTGTTGAAATGTTGTGCTATATCTTGGGCTAGTTCCAGGTGCAGGACTTGATCTTCTCCAACGGGAACATGTGTCGACCTTTTAATAAAAGACAGATACAGGAAACTCAGTCAAGCTCTCTGGTTCTGTTGAAATGTTACTCAAGACTGTCACAGCTTCTGCCATGAGTGAGGGCCAGATTGAGCCAAATGCTCAGTCCCAGTGAGACAGAGGTGCTATGGGAACAAGATCCCAAATTGACCATATGCCAGAAGAAGTCTACTTTTTGTGCTGAACTGAAGGCAAAAACAGCCCTTCACAAAAACACAGAAGTACTAATAAGACCAAATCATTAAATTCAGCTCAAAGAAAGGTTTTTGTAGTATCTCCTGCTGTCTCTTCAGAAAACAAAAAGCACGTGTTACAGTGTGTGAACAAAGTAAGAAAGATCTGCAAGGCATAAAGCACAAGCACTTTGTCTTTTCAAGTCTCAGGAAAACATAACTGTTATGGAGAAGTTGGTACTGTGGATTTATCCAGGGAAGGAAAGGAGAGAGTGGTTCTTCTTCATAGGTCACCATTATATAAATATCATGTGGGCGAGTGCCTTAACTGCCACAAGTGTTATCATTCATAGATTTAAACTATTAGGATCAAAGGATCATTTGATCTTCAATATTGAACTCAATAGCTTGAATGCAGTCCTGGAGGAAAACACAATCTGCATCAGAGGACATTAGGAGGTAAAGAATCCACTGCTTCCCCTGGTGATTCTTTCCCACAGTTAATCATCCTCACTAAAAATGTATGATTCTTTCAGATGAGGCAGACTTGAAGTCTTGCCAGCTTTTGATTACTCTCCTCTCCCTCGGCAGATTTTTTTTTTCTAAGGCTTGTAGGGTATTCAGCTCTGAATCCTGGATATGTTCCAGTATAAGAAAGTTCACTATGCATCTTTTAAGTTCCCAGAAAATTTCAGTTCAACATGGCACTCCTTCCTTCCGATTCTGATTTACTGGGCTGACATCCAAGAATCAATTTGTCCACCTTTATTCCCCACCAAAGCAAGGCAACCTAAAAACAGTTACAGTAGCCAATAGGAAATCACAGTGGCCTACAACTAACAGAAAGAAAATCAGTTACCATAGTCAATATCCTTTAAGCAGGTCAAAAGAAATGTTTCCATATGCCAAAATGGTTCCATATTCACAAAGTTGGCCACTAAACAGAAAACACATTGTCTTTATAAATGCTTCTGTACGATTATTTGCCATTTTCCTTGTTGTTTTTTGAATATTTCTGTCCTGGTGCTATTTTTATTCTTCTCTATCATCTATTTACCTTCTGTCCATTTTCCTGTCTCTTTGATCTTTGGCTCATCTGAATCAGTACTGTTTCTCCCCGTCCTCCAGCTCTTCGTTCTTCTTCATGACTGCTGTTCCCTTCCTGTGCTTCCATTTCACCCTGATTCTTGTTCCCTACATTATGTTTTTACATTAAAATATTTCTTACTAAAGATGTCATGTCAAATTTCTCAAAGAGATACTGTTTCTCTTTCACTTTCTTATTTTGTTCTATCTGGACAGCCTGCTGTTAGCATGGTAGCATGGTAGCATGGTAGCAAACAAACTCATTGATTCACTAGAGAATGGTGAATTGCATGACCTTATTAGAGATGGAAGAGAAATACATGGTTGAGCTCCATCAAAACAAGGTGATTTCAGATAGAACTGTCTAAATTTCACCCTTACATACTGCTTGACAATCAAATGGGACTTGCTGTTTAGAAGAATATTTTAACGTTCAAATTCATCACAACTTTTGCTTGCTTCTCATTATTTTTAGTTAAAATAGCAGGGGAGTTGGACTAGACAATCTCTACAGGTCCCTTCCAACTCTGACGATTCCAGGATTAAAGATTTGGATGGAGTCTTTTTTCAATCAGTAACATATCCAAGGTGTGATATCTTGTGATGATCTCCTGCTACTTGAGCATAGTGAGCATGAAAACGATGATATGCATCTTTTTCCACAGCAAGTTGAAATATATTGCTATGTTTTTTTACCATCTATTTGAACTAATTATGGTTCAGAACCAAAATCTTTGGGTCATTTAAAAATCTAAATCTTGACGCAAATAGTCCTTTACTATGATGCCGTAAATCCTCCTCAAGCCCATATCTTTCAAAAAATGGGTCCAGTTGATAGATGTTCAAAGTGACTAAATTTCAGACACCTAACTCTTCCTAAGTGAAGTTTCATGTTATCAACTTCTGGATAATTCAAGTGAATTATAAAGGTCATCTACTGGTCCTCTAACATTATGGCTTTCCCCTAATATTGATTATTTAGGATTAAATTTCTCTAGATACATTTTTTTGGGTTAACAACTGGCTAATCTGGGTTAGTCTGTCCTCATAGCCCTGTATTACTTCTCTGTCCCAACAAATATTCATAATTTCACTTCAGAGCAATTCCACAAAGTAAATATTAATACATAATCCAGCATTTCTAACATTTACTTATTGATACAGTTTAAAACATATTATGAAATACAACCAGTGATGACAAGGCACTAGAAACTCAATCAGCTAGGCTACAAACTTAGCCATGCTGAATCACCAGTCCCTCATAAGGGGGTATTTCCATTGCAGTACATAGTGCTCCACAGAGAAATTACTCACTTCATCAGTATCAACAGGCCTACACAGAATCCCACACTAATATGGGTACACTACATACAGCCGGCTTACGTATCTCTGCAGTACAGTGCATAAAATGAAGCATAACTACTTAAAAAAAATAATCTATGTATGTGTATGAACATGTAATACGTATAATTAAATATCAATGTGTTATAATTCCCCAGGAGTTGTTCTGAAATGACCAGCTTTTCCTTCATGCAGTCCTGTCAGTTGCCTTCAAATCAGGCTAATTTTCAACCAGCCACTTGAGAGGTAAAAGTCTGTCATCCATTTCCAATCTTCTGATCTAATCACACCCAGCTCCCTCACTTAATAAGTTAGCATGTTGACCTGATGAACATTCATTCTAATCCAGCTGAACAGTCATTGCCCACAGGCTCACATTCTGCCTCTTACTTGTACAGCAAAATATCTGCTGCTTGAAGCACGGGATAAGTCAACAAACCAACAGTTCCTTCATTATTCTGGCTGGCACGCTTCATCTGTTTGTAAAAGAAAAACAGAGAGGAATCATACTTTTGGCTAATGATGCCAAAGTCTGTGATTTTAATTAATTAGAATTCCAACTAATTTGAATAATTTATTGCATAGCTCTAGAGAAAAGTGCCACGTGTAATCCACTCCTTGTGAATATGCACATCCCATTTTTTTGGTCCTATGAGTTTCCCTACACTGTTCTGATATTATAGTGAGGAAAAAACACTGGTTTGTGTTTTCTTTCTTACTACATTTGTAATCTTACTAACAAAAATTATTACAAGTACAAAACAATTAGGCTGGGTTACTACACCTACTCTTGATAAACTCTACTTTTAAAATAGCATTTTCAGCAGTGAGTTTTTGAAACACTTTATAACACAGATAGAATGAGACATTAATACTCATGTTTCACAGAAAAGAGATCAAAGCATCATGACCAAACACAGTAACCAGGAGAGTCAGTGACAGCCAGAAGGAGAACCCAGAACTCCAGAGACAGAGTCCTTTCTGTTAGTTCATCTGCTCCCCACGATCCACCCACTGTACTGAAGTCTTTTAACTGCTCTAGGATATGGATCATTTTTACCAAGACAGATTACAGATACTCACTCTGTTTTAGCAATGGCTTACCTAGTTTTGGCTTTTAACAATTGTTAAATATACTAAACTTCTTAAAATCTAAATTATTTCATGAAGACTATTCAAATATCTTTAGATTTTTCTTACCCTCTCATACAAATCCTGTCTTCTGTCTACACATCTAAGTGCTTAGAGTTCATGGGACCTAATCTGCAAAGCCTAGCACCTGTAACACCTATCTGTACATTTGGAAAGTCAATCCAGTCAAAGTTGGATTTAAGAGCTTAACTTTAGAACCTCAGGTTTAAAAAGGTTGGCTTTAATCTATGCCATGCATTAACACTGGTTGCTGTATTTAAGTTTTACTGTTTTTATTTAATTAAGAAGAAAAACAGGAAAAAAGAAAACATCTGGAGGTATTTAAGACTGCTCTGAACTCTGCAAGCCAAACTGCTCTTAAGATATTTTTTTTCCTCCCTTTTTGATACGTCTCTCTTCTGCCTTTTGGGTTTTCTCCTTCCTAAATACCAAAATAAAATAGAAGGAAATTAAACACAAGAACTCAGTTGATGGAGTCGTGTTGATGCAGTATCGAGATTAAGAACACCATTTAAAACTTGTAAAGGCAAGCATTTAAGGTGCATTAACTTTATCACTTGGTGCATTTTTAATATTTATAATTTCTATACTCCTCTTTCAACATATGCTTCTTTTGCACCCTCTTCCATAAAATCTACAGAACATCCACTCTTAATGGTGAAAAAGGAAGGCTGTTTATGGAACTCCTTAAACAGTAAGTCTCAAGGTTTCCATTGCAGTATCTTGCAGTTGTTTTGCATTATTAATCATTGAAATATCTCTAAGCATTCTAGCAAAATCAATTTAACAACACTAAATAACCCTCCTGTTTAGTACAGTTTCTGCAAGTCTGCCAAAATTATTAACCTGTAGCTTCCAGCAGAAAAACCTTCACTGAGAGCAACAGACTCAGAAAGACACTCTCTTCCTTCCACCACAGGACTAGAGTTACTTAAACCAAAGGCAAAGACAGCCAAGGCACAATTGGTACTCCACAGATAACAAGTATGTCAAGGACAGCAGTTATACTGAATTCCCAAACACTTCCTTTCATTTATGAAACCCTCCATACCTTCCACTGGGGCAAGCGTAGTAGACGTGGCACATTAGTTAAGCACCCAAAAATCCAGGCAAGTTCTGCATGCTCAGGAACCTGGAAGTACAAAGTAAAAATATATTTTAATCTTCTGCATTTATATGCATATTTTTTCAAAAAACAATACCGATAAACAGTATCAGAAAGCCATTTATTTTGGTCTGTTTTTTGTTTCAATAAGGTGAAATAACAAGTTAGAGAAAGTTTTCGACACTGTGTGGATTGAAGGCACAGTAAGGTTCTTGATCCTGTCCACTCACATTTTTTAAACAGGAAAGAAACTACTTTCACAATAACAGAGTTGAACTCACATGCAAACTAACCAACTGCTGGCCACTGTGCCACAGCCTCCTCACACCCTGAGACAGGCAAAGGGATTTTGTAACCACAAATGTAGTATCTCAGTTCCAGTACCAGTAAGTTACACAAGCTTAATTTCTTCTGCATCAGGGTCCCAAACACACTGATTTTCCTTAATTGTCCTGACTAGCCTCACCTGAGCCCTCCATTCATACTCTCTGCCCATGGCACCATGAGCCCCATCAGGTTGGGTTCCTGCAGTCCTTGCCAAAGCTATATCACCCTGCAGTATGCCTGGCAGTGTAAGTGCCAGTTCTTCTCAGAAACCTGAGCAAGAAGAGCTGGGCTGCTCCATGATGCTGAGGCTGCAGAAAGCCACAAACCAGGCAGGAGCTGTTACCTCCCTGACCAGGCCAATGTCCTGCACTATTTCATCAGGGCAGGGGTGGTGATGGTGACAGTCTGGTGATCATCAGATATGGAAAGGTAATTAGTCACATCTGAGGTCAATTCAGAAAGCCCAGTGAGAAAATCAGGGCAGCAGGGATAGAGTTGAGCACAGGTACACTGTGATGTAGCTCAGGTGCAGACAGGGGGTGTGAGCTTAAACAGAGCTCCAGGAGCACTGGGCAGTAGACACACGGGTGGAGAGTCCAGCTGAGGCCTGTCAAGGTCTTGGGTGCACCAACAGTTCTTAATAACCCTGATCAGTCTGTAAAACCTGGATAACATCTAAGGTTGTGTGTCAAATTTTACAGTACAACCTGAGTGGTGGATTAATTTGTCCCTCAGTTCTGCAATCCTATAAAATTAATACTGATCTGCAAGTAAAAGAGAAGGATCAGGCCTCCACTGACCCTTTGCTACAAGGGTGGTTTGAAGAAATGAGAGAGAAAGACGACTCCATTTAAGCTCATACCACAAACTCTTCATTTAACATTCACAGAGGACTGCAGTTATAATGGAATTTTAATAGTTACAGAAAGACATTAGACAGAGTACTTGTCCCTCTCATGCTAAGAAGATGACTTTCTACAGACAGAGATAAGAAACGTGCTGTGCAACAACCTCTGTTGGATTAATCCACGTTTAGGTTTGAAATATATCCTTCAGGTTTTGCATTTCCAATATGCGTTTTAGGATTAGTAAAACAGGCAAGCATTGCTGACGCACACACTATTCTTTAACTTCCATCCAGTTATTTTGGTCTGTTGCTATATATAAGATAACCATCAAAAAACCAAGGTGATCTCTGTTCTGCTCCTATGCTTACATGTTTGGATTCACTCTTTTTAGCAGGTTTGGATGATTAAGAACATGCTGTTTCAAAGATGTTCAAAGCTTCATGCATGCAACATGTTAAAACAACCCAGCTGGAAAGCAGTAAAGTGTTTGTTAACAACTAAGAATTACTAGCATTGTTAATGGCAGTTCCTTTGTTGTCACATTTTAAATGTAGTCATTTCCTAGCTAACAGTCATTAGACTATTTCGATTGTCAATGTTGTACAGAGGTATCTGACCACAAGACAACAGCTAAGCAATTAGAGATATGAAATATTTTCCATTGATTCTCTTTCCCTTCTCTCTACCTTTCCCTTTCCCACAGTTGGGTGGTTTTTTTGTTTGTTTTTTTTTTTTTTTTTTTTTTTTTTTGTTTTGTTTTGTTTTTTTTTTTGTTTGTTTGTTTGTTGTTGTTGTTGTTTTTTTTTTTTTTTTTTTAATCAAAAGGATTTCACCAGTTCCTTAGGCTTATTTGACTGGCAACCTTGTATGCATGAGACAAAGTGCAGAAAGATACACAAAACGCATCTTCTGTAAGATGCAAAGAGTAAACTGAGCTGTAGAGAAAATACTAAACTCGAGACCCCTATTTCATTTAGAAGGAATCACCATCTGGTTCAAAGTGGTTTCTAATTCCTTTCTTCTAGTCACGGATAGAGAGGAGATGGTGGTCTGTTGCACTTGTGTTGACAAGAACTCCCTTTAAAAGCTATACAGTCATTGATCCAGTTCTGCCTGAGGTTCTTCCACAGCCAAGACTGCACGTGTGTTTCATTGTATCAGTGGCTTTGACATTACATCAGTTACCAAAATACAAAGTGATCTAAACAGCATTCCTTGAGTTGAATCTGGAGTTCTGGGTCCTAGCAAGTTACACTCACTTCCAATCCTCAAACACGCACTGTCCTTTCCTAAGTAAGGCCAGAGTGCTGAACACTATGAAGAAAAAGCCTGAACAAAAGAGAGAGAAAATATAAAGGGTAGGGTTTTCAGTTGGAAAAAAATTCAGTACTGGAGCCTAATGAGCTAACATTCATCACCCAAATTGCAGTAACCGACTGTATGTTGGTCTGTGAATCAAGAGGTACTAGACTTAAACCACAAATCATTTGTCAGACTAAATCATGGTTAAAGCTACTGTGTTTTACTTGGCAAGAGGGGCAGGTAATTGCTGCATTTGGTTGGTCACTGTGCTCAAATCAGCTCAAATGTGGCTACTCATTAAGCTACAGTACTCCATCACTCTGATTGGATAACTTTGGATACAAAGAAACTGGAAGAAGTGAAGATGTATATGACACCAGTCAAATAAAGGCCCAATCTACTCTTCCTTTCTGGCACTGAGCAATATTAGTGGATCACAATTAGAAGACACCATTCTTTCAGACAAATTCAGTCAGCCCCCTGCCCCGAGTCCATTTAAAATTCTGAGCAAATGTCTTTCTTAAACAACCAAAACATAAGAACGTCAGAAATAATAGCCTACTGGATCACAAGAGAGGTATCTGTAAACTAGCACTCTGGTTCCAGGAGACACAATGAAAGATGGCATCTAGGGTGAGCACATGAGCCTACTGCCTCCTGTAGTATCTTCCTCTCATACTTCTCCAGCATTCATAATTGTTGTACTAAGGACTATGAGAAGATATTGTCCCTGGCCCAGTCCTATTTGTGTTTCCCACTGTCTGCGTCTATTCCCTTTCTGAATGTACTGATATTTCCCACTTCACAAGTTCATGTTGCAACAAGCTCCAGAAGTTCAAACCTGATGCAAGCAATACTTTCATTACATGTTTCTTGTATTGCACGATTTGACGAACAATTCCGCATGCAGTTTATCCAGTGCTTTTCTGGTTTTGTACACATTGACTGTATCTACATCTCAGCCTTCTCCTCTTTGAATTGAAGCATCCAAGACTTTGAAGATTTTTCCCATTAAGGCATCTACTCTATTCCCTTTACATCATCTCTAATCCACTACTTCCTTCTTGGGATGCAGACACAAAAGCTCTACCTGCTATACAAGATATGGACACGCTAAAAAAAAAAAAAAAAAAAAATCACCTCTGTCTTGTTCTCAATAGCTTTTCTGAAGATATGGTGAGGATGACATATTGTTGGCTTCTTTGAAAATTACTTGTCCTGAGCCAATGATTTCAGAGAACTGCTAGTGATGACTTCAAGACTTTTTCCTGTGTTGTGACTCAGCTCAATATTGTGTAAAGAAGGTTTAAGGGACTTTCACCTAGATGTTTTACTCTGCATTTAAAGCTCTTCTGACACCAATTTGCCTTCCTGCTCTGTTTTATGAGTCCTTTTGGAGTTCCTTTCCTTGACATAGCATTTGACCACCCAGAAGACCTTAGCAGTGCCCACAGATTCACTGCCTTCTTCAGGTCATGAAGGAAGATGTTGACCAGAATTGCTCCCAGCATAAATCCCTGAGGGACATGACTACTGACTCTGCTGTTAGAAAAAACATAATTATCACTATATCCTATTTGGCTTTCAACTCTAGGCAGCTGCAAGACTAGGAATGAACATTTCTTCAAATACACTTTTTTAAAAATAAGAATTGATATAGAACCCTGTCAAAGGCATTTAAAAAAATTCAAATTGATTGTGTTCCTGGGATGCCCTTATACACATGCTTATTAACACCCTCATAGAATGCAGCAGTTTAGTCAAACAGGACTTCTCTTAAAGGAAACAATAACGACACTCCAAAGAGACTATTCATGCACTCAGTGTCCTATTCTTTGTTGGAGACTCTACCATCCCTGGTCAGACAAAAATCAAAATCATTAGTTTGTAATAGTTTCCAGGCTCCCATTTTGAGCTCTGCTTGAGTAATGCCAACATGATTTCCATCTACTCTTCCTCTGGCAGAGTTACCATTAATGGTGGCAGACTGCACATCATGGCCACCAGTTCTGCCATTTCACATCTGAGGCTTTTTTTCAGACTTCCAGCCAAATGTCATTTGGTGTCTAAACTGCCTATCTTGATAATTTACAATAAACAGACTCTTCTGACATGTTGCTACAAAATGCATTGTGGCAACCTTCCCAATACCTTCAGCAGTCCAATACCAAGAAGGGAGTTTTGCTCTTTGGGCTTTGTCAGCCCTGAGTGTCTCCTATACTTCATGTTCACTGATCCCCTAAATCACCTCCTGTTTTTGATTCAAGACCACTTAGTTATCCGCTTAAGAATCCTCTGCAGGGTGTTCCTCAAATTTTTTTTTTTAGAACAATCAATTTTTTTGTTTTAAAAAAATGTAACTTTCAAATTTTATATGTTTTTCTGTTTTTCAAACTTGTGCAGTGTCTCATCTCTGAAAATCTAACATTTTTCTATGATTGCATCCTAACTTAAGGAACCATGGAAAGGGATTTGTTTTCTTCATGAGTGGTGTCACATATTTAAGTATTGCTTGTGTTGTATTTGGGTGGGTTTTTGTTTGTTGGTTTTTTTTTTTTTTTTTTTTGNATTTTTTCTGGGTTTTTTTTTTTTTTTTTTTGTTTTTTTTGTTTTTTTTTTTTTGCTTGGGTTTCCTTAATACCTTTTTTAAAAATTTTTTATTTGCCTCCAGGATAGTTGCAGCTTTCTTGCTTTTCGTTTATTTCTGACAATTAGACTTCATTTTACCCTAGCTCCCTTTCTCGAAGTAGAACATTCATGCACTTTATTTGGTCTGGTCTCTCCAGCTACAATGCTAAATAGTGCCATAATGAGGTTGCTACTACTGAGAGCCCCCTACTAAACCATCTGAACTAGGTCCTGTGCATCACCCAAAAGCAAATACAGAATGGCATAATTTCTAACAGACTATAAAACTAGGAAGCATAATTTATTGCATCCAAAAACGTTACCTGTACGTCTCATCCTGATAAAGGCTATATATGTATAGTTGAAGTGTAATACCACTGATTGCCATACTAAATGTGTACCTTCTCTGATCTCACTTAACATTTCCTGATCACTATCATCATCTTTATCAGTGGGGTCAGTAGTACAATCCCAGTAACACATTTTCTATTAGATTCTAGTATTTTCACACACAAGGATTTTTATTTCCCCATAGTATTACAGAAGAGGCAATCCCTCCAGGAAATTCAAATAATTAAATGAAATAGAGAAAAGGCATCTCCTCTTTGTATCAATTCATCAAGTGGTCAAATGATTTTTAGTTGCTTCCTATTGTGTTAGATAGCATTTATCATGCTGTCACAAGGAAGACATTTGTCAAAGAAGCATCAATTTTCCCACATTTTTCATTAAAAAGAGAGGTCTTTTGCTTGCCAATTTTCTTTTTTTTTTTTTAATCAAAAGGATTTCACCCTAAATCTAACTATGACTAAGAAATAAAAGTATACTGCGTTCCAATCAATTAAATTTATTCTGTGTATACTTGAACCAGTAAAGAACTGAATTTATTCTGTATTTTAAAATCTAACAACAAAAGTACCCTCTGGAGCCATGATGTACTTGAGGAATGCCCCATCTTCCCAAAAGAGAACAGACAATTAGTAAGCTTAGCTCTTCTTCAATGAACACATCGTTTTCTCAGTAATGCCCTCTCCCCCAAATTCCCCAGTATAATAATATTACAAAACAAGACAAAATTTAGAAAAACAGAGCCTCACAAACACTGCCAGTTCCTGAATTGTATGTCAAATTAGCTTCCAAGAATGTCACAATCATTGGTAACTATGAAAAACTTCTATCTAATCCATTAAATCCTTCAAGTCAACTCCAACTACTTTTGTGTCCTGAAAGAATATAACAGCCTAGTTTCAATATAAACATTATTTTCTCAGGAAATATTTTTTGTAGCTTGGCTAAAAATATTTGGAGGACTAACAGTCTTGTAAGTCCTCTATTTATTGTTTCCCTTATAAGGCCAACTATTTCACATTTAGCAGTTTTCACAAAAAAGCTTAACCAGATCCATATAGCAAACCCTCTTTATGCACAGTCCATATCATACCCTTTGCTTTCCTCAGCAAATCCATCAAGTTTCTTTCTCTTTTTCCTCCTCTGTGTTCTTGCCTACATTAACATAGTTGTCTTTCCTAATCTGTTACAAATCTGTAAAAACCATAAACACTTCTCAAAGGGTCGAGATGGTCATCTCTTTTTTCCTACCAGCGACACACTTCCTCCTCAATTTCCATTGCATTAAGCATTCCCCACAACCTGGCTTACTAATCTCAAATCAAGGGGTTATTTCCAGAACAAACTGCTCACATTCCTTCCTTGTGGTCCAACAAGGCTGAGACTGCATAGTGAGGGTCCTTTTCTTTTTCTTAAAGCACACTTAAGAAACAGAGGTGACAACTTTCAAATGATATTAGCAGTTACCTAGAATGCACAAACATCTCCATTTCTTCACCTGGCTGAGTACCCTGCTCCTCCTTCTTTACAGACTTAATTCTTCACTTGTGTGGCCATTTGACATTATTAGACTCTGATCAAACTTGGATAGTCTCTGGGGTGTCATACGCTGAAGTCAAACCTCAGGGCTTCTCCCTGCAGATCTGTTACTTTGTCTTTGGTCCTAGCTATTCCCTATGAAGTTACTGCTGTTATTCCCTGGCCACAGCTGCTGAAATACACATGAAAAACCAATGGCTACTTTTATCCAAGTAATTTTGGATTACTTTTCATGCTGAGACATAGAGCCGAGGAGGACAGCAAGCAATAAGATTCAAGAACAATAACAGAGGGAAAGGCACGGATACTGTGAACAGATCTGAAAGCAGGCAACTCAGCTTTCTGAGGCCTGTTATAAAAAGTTGTGTGTCTGCAGCTGAAGTGGTTTCCTGCAAAACAGAGATGCAGTGTTCCATTTTTAAGGTGGATTTCCTCAAGTTGCAACCTATAGCCCTTCTCTGTAAAGGACTGCAAATACGCTGCGTGTCTGTTATGTAGAAACAGCTTCCCCTCAGCAGCATAACCTCATTAAGAGCTACACTTTAAATGGGCAATAAATTTCAAAGATTTGATTTTGTCAGTGTAGGGGATGAACAAACATGTCTGGGGCGGTAATTTGGACAGCTGTGTACTAAAAGAAATCTGAGCAAAGAAGAGAAAGTGTCATAAATTTCAGAAGAAATGAAACATTATCTTAGGATTTCTGTCTTTTCTAAAAGTACCAGACAGTGCTTCCAAAAAATTCAAGAGGCCTTTTAAAAGGAAGTGTTGCTCACATTTATTTCTTCTTGAATAAGAAGTGAGATTTTATTAATGCCTAAGGTTGCAAGCAATATGTTCAAGATACTTGGTAATACATCTCTGTATTACACAGCTAGAGAGAATAACAGAGCCACGAACAAGACAAAATAGACTGTTCTGGAATCAAATGCACACAGCAATTGAACACCCAGTGAGATACTTTTACAACAGAAAATTTGACATGGTAACCCAAATTCCTGTTTAAAGAAATAATTAAAGCATGGGTGGAGTAAGTTCATGATTACAAAGGCAATATCAGATTTAAAGAACATGTTAAGCTATGCAACGAATCAGGGGCTGGTGGTTATCTAGCTATCTATCCGTATTTACAGCTTTCACTATTACCTTAGAGCAATTTAATAACTTATCCTTATTTATATATAGCTAAAACTTACAGAAATAAAATCCATGTCTCCTTCCCAAAGAGCCCGACCAAGAATACCCCCCCTGGAATCAGGTTATACTGGTTATAAACCCAGAGAGAGCACAATAATTTGTCCAAGGCACCCTTTTCCCTCCCTTTATTCATTATGAAATGAACATAATTTCAAAAACATTCCCATAGTCTAACCCACAATACTGTTTTAGTAATTAGTTTGATGTGTCCAGAAAAGTGGCGGAGGGAAGAACGTATAACGGCTACATAATATAAACCATACCTGGTTTATCTCATTATCTTTATTTAGGAAAAAAAGGTGTGTGGGGGAAAGAAGAAATTCTTCTGAACCATGACTTTTCTTCCCACTGAGCTTTAGTTATGTGTAACTCAGTCCTACAGGGGAGAAAACAGAGGGATGAGAGAAGCAGAATAATTTTCTAAATTAAATAGTCACATACTTCCTCTTATGACAGGAAGTTTTCAATGGACCATGCTAAATTAATGTAGTTTAATGAATTTATAAGCTATGATGCAATGGAAGCTTTTAAGCCCCTCTGAAAAAAAGTAGTGTGAATCCATTCAAACTCTGCCCACAAAACAAAGCAGCTGGATATTTCTGGAAAATAATAGCAGTGAAACAGTTAGTGCACACATTTAAATTGTTGTGTTTTGGCTTTTGGAGTTAAGGCTAAGACAAATTGGCAAATTCCCACCTCTCAGAGTTACTGCTTCAATTTGCTTGCACACTGCAAGAATACTGCAGCTGATTATACTCAGAAAATAAATCACCCCATCCAGAAGGCTGAAAACTGCAATTTTCAGCCCAGAAATGGAACGTTACGTTGCCCAGAAACTGAACATTACGTTGTCCAGAAACTCACAGGACTCCTCAGAGAAGCATTAGTGCAGCACATCAACCACTGCCTGCTGAATCAACTCTGATGGAATTTTAGTTTCTTTTGGGACATTTAGTATGTGTCTACTACGATAGGTAGGTGGACAGGAAGAACAGCCTGAAACCACATAAAAGCAACAGCAGTTTCTAAAACTGTTTTGACTGTGAAGCAGATGAGATACAAGATGGTTATGGGTAAGAAATGAAATGTGTATTGTACCCACCAGGAATCAGAGAAAACAGGTTATAGCATATAAGCTTACCATGTGTGCAGACTGCTCACTGTCTTCCTTATTTCCTACCCTGTAGTCCTTTTTGATTTTAATAAAACATTCTACATTTTATGAAAGACAACTGTTACAGCTTTTATCAGTTATGATACAATTTAAGGAATATATTTCCTCTTTCTTCTAGTATTCTTAGGATATGTTCTAGAAGTTGTTATTCTATTACTTCTCTTTCATGCTTGGTAGGTAAAGGCAGCCACTTAAAGCATATCTTGACAGTTTTTTCTCTGAGAGCAAAGAGAGTATATATCATGCATCTATAATGTCTAATTTTGAAATATGCATTTCTTTTAGGTTTTATTCATATAGAAATTGTCACCCTTCTATGACTTGTCTTCCTACTTCAGAAAAGATAATTAAAAAAATCTTTAATGAAAGAGCTTCTCTTGCTGGGAGGCCATTCTAACGTCCAATATATTCAACAATTGTATTTTACTAGATACTCCAATTAAATGTTATTTTTTGTAATCCTTCACAGATAATGTGGTTCCAAACACTACCCTAAATATTTATCATCATCCTTCTTGCTCCTAAATATTTTCAAGTTATCATCACTTGTTCTTTGTAGGTGCTACTTCCCTAAGCTGCAGTTCAAGTTTGTATATGGTAATACAAGCATGGGATCTATTTGTTGAGCTGCCTGTATGGAGACCAAATATTCAGCCAGACATTAACTTTCTGTTTATATGTTATAAAAACCCCTATAACTTACAAATAGTAGATTCTGAAGAATACAAAACTAATTTTCATCAAACTTGCACTTTCCATTTGTACATATAAACAGAAGCCATATACCCTCTCAGCAATACAAGAAAACTCTTTCTATTCAAAATTCCTCTCACTTATATTTCATTTTACTTACAAGGCAATGAAATCACTGAAATTAGTTCTGGGACTCCATGACAACATCATCTGTACCCTTATCGTAGCAGGACCTTTGGGATCTGTTGCAAATGTGAGAGGCATCTGTTCTCACACTTTTTGTCAGCAGTCAATCTGTGAGTAACATCATTTAGTCTTCCATCTCTAGCTTGTATTGGAATGGATGATAAAATGTAGCTAAACTCTGGAGGCAGGTATTTCAGAAAGCTCTGGATTAGAGATCTGATCTGCATAAACCCTGCCATAAATAAAAGCCTACTGACAGTGAAACTCTTACCAAATGCATATGCCTTTCAAGAAAAAAGCAATCAATATTTTTTTCACATCTGGCAAACATATTCCAGAGAAGCAATACAAGCAGCAACAGAAAGGAAGAACATAAAGAGTAAGCCAAACAAATAAGCAAGAAATCCATAACCCCTCTTTCAGTGATTCTAGACCATCCTTGCCCAAGTTAACCCAGAGAAAGCAAGAGGACACATGAGCATCTACAATAGTGACTGCATAAGTGAATCGTTGAATGAGTGCTTACCATTACTAGCATACTTTTGCAGAGTAAGTATTTCATTCTGCTATATACTGCTACAGAATAAGGGTGCTACCGGTTATTAGTTATTGCTGGCTTTGGTGAGAATATTATAAAATAAGAACTTTTGATTATGTCATTGCATGATGTTTAAAAAAAGAAAAAAGTATAGCGCTTCTATGAGCTATAGATTTGGTATTTTTCAAGATACAACTCTCTCATTCATCAGCTTGATCTGGTATTGAAAAGAGAAAGCTACTTTGCCCACAACCAACTAACTAAACCAGTTCTCTACTTGCAGCTGAATTTCCACTGCTTTCCTGATGACTCCTGGAAGTACAATCTATAACAGTATACAACTGGTCACTTTGCTTTACACCTCAGCCAAAGGTTTGTAAACAAAACTGTGACTTTTTAGACCACCCTTGGAGACTGCTACAGTGGCTAGAAAGGAGAAGCCAGCTCCTTTTTTGAAAACTGAGTAATTACTAATTCAAAACTTTCTTGATTAGCACCATCTTACACCTTTGTTTTTAGGAACAATCATCTCAACATTATGACATTCCATAACATACTATTTTATTATCATACTAAAATAATAATCACATTAACAAGGTTCCTGTCTCCTTTCTTCACATCAAGAGCTACAAGCAGATATTCCTTTTAATTGCTTCCAGAGAAATGTCTGGTCCTGCCAGTGCAATTTTAACAGACCGCTGCGTATCTCTGTGTATACCTGACCTCTACATATAGTTTGAATAGACTTGTTCTGGGGAAGTCAAACCACTTCAGCCTGAACCATTACAGAAACAGTCCGGATTCACCAACATCTGCAACAGTCCTTCTTCTGCATGCAGTGTGACAATGAGCTTACAAAAATCTACTAGAATCAGCCGCTTCTTGAAAGCTCTATGGATACACGTGATAAGTATTATCAAGAATATTGTTCAATACATCAGACACTGCCCATGGAAAGCAAATACTTATGGTTTAGATTGAATAAGAACAACAACCATTAGATCTGGACCCATAAGGACACCCAGAAAAATTATGATGAAAGGCAGCCTATTTAACAGAGGCCAGCCTAACCACCATGACACAAATCAGAATTATCTTCGGTGGAAACTTTTGATTAATAAAGCTGGATATTTTTCAAATCAAGCTACCTAAAGTTTTCATTGATTCTTGACTGCATTGATTCTGTAGAAATATCACTTACAGTCCTGTCCTCCCATTGTTTCCTGAGTGTGACACTTCCTCTCTGGGGACTCAAAGACTCAATCTCTGCATTATTATCTTGTGAAAGATACAACGTGCTTTCTGTGGCTGACTGCAATGCAAGACCCTCATTGATAATTTGCTGTCTTTAAGGGAGGTCTGCACGTTGGCTTTAGCAAGACCTGGAACAGAAGTAGTTTAAAGTTTTTGACTCTAGGAATGTAAGAAAAGCAACACTGAAACAGATCAAATATCCATCTCTGACAGCAAACAACAGAAAAGAGCATAAGTACAGAAATGTATAGATACTCTAACAACTGTGGCTGCAGCAGAGGTGGCACCTCAGGTGTATAAAAATCCCCAACAGATTTCTCAGAGTAATCTGACAAGTTACCTTACCTGATTTCACACACATTTCAGCATGCATTTTATTCTACACCAAAGGGTTCTATAGCCAAATTGTGGACTTCATGAAATGCAGCATTGTCTGCTCATGCCAAATATATTAGGTGTTAACTTCTTTGGATACCTGCTAGTTTATGTTTTTCAATGGATAAAACAGGTGTTTGCTATTTATTTCCTCTGATTGCTATTTATTTGTCACTGATTCTGCATTGTAGCTAACTGAACTGTTCTGTTGCTTGAAAACAAGAAAAAACAAAACTCCAGACTGTTTTTTTTATTGCATCACTGGCTTGTAACTCACCTTGAGATTATTTCAGTTAGTGCCAGCCTGAACGTGAATAAAGTCAGAGAAGAGCCAAATTAAAACCCAAGCTGGTAACTTATTTACAAGGATAAACAGATTTGAACAACTTAATTTAAACATATCTCCACTATAATTCTGAGATAATCTACTTGGATTGGTTTTTCAATACAGAGGAAAAGTGAAGCAGGAAGTATACCTGTCTTCATCATTTCAATATCCACAAGGGATATGGAGCTATGACTATCATTTTCAGACAGACAACCACAGGAAACTCTGCCTGTAAAGAGTCATGTTCAAAGGTATCATGATATATTCACAGTATCATGATTTCATTTCACACTGATAAAATTCAGACCCTATGCACATCACTTCCGCAGTTCTGCTGCAAGTCAGACATCCATTTAAAAATGTCACATCTGCCTCGGTGGGAAGTTAAAAAAGTTTGCCAGTTTAGAGTCACTAACAGAAAGCTAAGTAGGCAAGAAACTTAAGTTGCATTCCAGGAAAAAACAGCCTGCAATAGGTTAGGTCAACATATGCTAAGAAGGAAAGTAAACCCAGTACCCTTTGGAGTGGTGAGGAGAAGCAGCAAGTATTTCACATATGAATTACCAGATCAGGTGGAAAAAGTTGCATATAACAAGGAGGTTAGATAGAAGAAGGAAAAAAAATAAATCCCAGGGAAGACTGAACTTCCTGGTGATTAAGATGGAATTGATACAAAATTTACCATGCCCAATCACTTGTTGGAGATACTGTGCAGTTGGCAGCTTAAGTGGTAAGTGCTGATACAAAACCACAGACTATGTTTATATATCTATGAGTTAACCTTTTGTGACTAAAGTGAGACTTACAGAGCTAAATTAATGCTTTACTAACAAGTCTTTTCAGTATTTTACTCATAACTCACACAAACTCCTAGCTCCACTTGGGAAATTTAAAATGTAGTCATCCCTAAATGAACTTCTTAATCATGGTTTCAGCCATTTCAAAACAGAAGCAGCAAGGGCTAAATTTGAAATCCAACACTGCTAAGATTTTCTAGAACCACTGGCACAAAGATGATAAAGAAGTTCAATAATGCTACGTTCATTCATTAACATATAGCCATTTAATAAAAAACAAAAATCTAACATAACAAAAGCACTAACCAGCGACTGTCGGAACAGGAAACACTTCTTTGGGTCAATACCACAGGCGAGGACAGCAGCAGTGGTGTCCAGTATGTTCTGGCGCAGGACAGCTGGCTCCTTGGGCATAGTGAAAGAGTGCATGTCCATAATGCTATATAGCACTGAGTTGCATTCTTCCTGCAAACTCACCCAGTTCTGAATGGCTCCAAGGTAGTTACCCAGATGAGGTGTCCCAGTTGGCTGAATACCAGAGAAAATCCGATCCGCGACCATATTCTGTTACAAAGCATTGGTAAAATTAACACGTGCATTTTTTGATAGATTATTTTATATTTTAAAGTCATTAATGAAGCCTCACTTATGCCTGTCTCTTAGCTCCTCCTGACAACATATTAATGTATAAATTAAATCAGTATATGCATAAACACTCTCTCACTGCAGAGAGATTAACAACTAGCATAATTTTAAGCTGTCAGACTGCATATGCAAACACACATAGCTGATTCACAAGATCAATGAAAAATAGATCTCAGAAACCAATTGGGAGACTCTTCCATCCTTTTTTTGTGCTAAACCTGTATGTTTCTCTATAGTACATTGTCCACTCTGACACAGAAAAATTAAAAAATTTTGTTGACAACATAAGCAACATACATGTAGATTGCCATCCTATGTACATTGAAGTCATCTTCTTCTAGCTGGAAAGACATTTTGAGCGGTTCCTGAATGAAATCTAGTCCTGGACTCAAAGGTCCAGGAATAATGAAAGAGATTATTAAAGTTTTAAGCTACCCATTTTGGCCACAGTAGGATTTCTAAAAGGGACCAACAAAAAAATATTGCTATTGCTCAAAATCACACCTGGGATACTGTGGATGCATCAATGCCAGCTTCACAGAGAAGCAGCAAAAAATTATTGAGAAGCCAAGGTTGCGAGCAAAGATTAAAAAGCTTAAAACATGTAAAGCTTGGCTAAGTGACAGTTACCATCTTGGAAAGTTTGTTTTCCTCCATCCCAGTCCTCCATCTGACCATTTTCTCACTGGCCCAAGCTGTCAACATATGATCAATTACCTCCCCGACCTTTCCAAAGAATTTCACCATATTCAGAGACTAACTCAGCAATGTTTTATGTGAAAATGCTTGCTATGTGCCAAGTTGTAAAAGCATGCAAGACTGCTCGACTTATAAATGGGGGTCCCACCAACCTCAGCAGGGAGTTCCAGTCACACAGCTGCACAATAAAAACCCTCAGACTCTTGTGCGGCAAGAACATCAACTTCATTATGTCTCTGGCTGCATGATTTCTTTTCCTGCTAAATTTTATAAGCAACATCTATAACAACATAGAGAGAACTTATTTACTGATGTGGTCCATTTTCATTTCTGTGAATCTTTTACAAATGTGTAGGGGAGAAAAAAATAATAAAATCATACAACTATGAAACCACACAAAATGGCAGTAACAGGCAGGGCCAAGTACTACTGGTTTTAGCTATTAAAAAAAGGGCTTCAAATTGTCTTTATTAATTCTGACTCAGACTCAAGAAAAATTAACGAGAAAGTGTTTCTAATTGGGATAGGACTTTTTTTTTTTTTACATACACACGATCTATAATTCAGAAAAGCCTAGCCCATTTCCTTAAAAAATTGAAAGCCTAGCCTTAAAAATTTGCTGAAAAAGTCCATTTGCTTTCAAAGTAAGCCTGTTTACTAGCATCCTAATTTCTGTTCACATAACTGTGTGCCAACACACTTAAGTCCAGGTGGTAACCCTCTCACCCCATCCCAAGTATCTGCTTAACTTCTAGGTATATTCTTGAGTCAGTTTTTAAGTGGTCTTGGAAAGTGTCCAGAACAGGAGCTGCAAGGTAGTCACTGCAATGAAAAGCACAACATTTCCTCTAACAGCAATTCTTACTTTGAGTTCTTGTGCTCCAGTTCATGACCATTCATCCTTCTTTTCTCCATTACACAAAATGGAATTAGGCTACTCATTTACTTGTTTGCCACTTGATCTCGTTTTTCTAGGAACCTACATTAGAACATTCATCACCACTTGCAGAACCCCCTCACCTCCCACTAAGCTACTACCTAGCCCAAGGACTGCAGCCAGCTTTTTGTTAACACTGAGAAGGACCAGGTGTTCACCTAAATAAGGAGGCATACAAAATCCCAACATACATAAATTAAATGAAGTCTCGTAGAAACTCAGGACTCACTAGGCTTCAGAGCTGTGTTTCTATCATTAAGGGCACAGAGCAGTTGCTAAGCAATACAACAAGTACTTCACAGGTACAGCATTTCTTTTGCTTCCCGTGTTCCTGCTCTTCATCAAGAAAGTAACAGCTCAGGAAGAAAATAAGGCTACAGACAGATGATCACTGAGATGGAATTCTGCCCCTACGGGGATCCCAAAACAACCGACCGATCATCAGAGCACATTTCCTCTTCTTACCTCCCTGTCTCTCCTCACTCAGTTCAAATCCTGATGCTCCTTCCTACAACTATTTCTCCACACTATTTCTTTCTGCTTTCCACTGCCCAGTCACATGCATGTTTAACCACATTTTTCTACACAGGCTACAGCTTCTTACAGCCCTACTCTCCATTTTCTTATCAGATAGTTTCACCCCTTCCAAGTTACTGCATTTTCTTCCTCCACTTGTGCTTCCCTACCCCCTATTTCCCAAGAAGAGCTCTTACATATTATATGCAGACAGTAAGAAGGCACAGCGTATGCCAAATGGTAAGAAGTTATTCCTGCCTTGACTCCAGTGATTTATATAAAATATGTTTCCCACCTACAGTACTAGAATAGCTAAGAAACTCTATTCTGTTCTAGAAATCCACTATGGATGTGCATCAAATAAAGTATGTTAGGATGATGATGTTAAAGCATGGTGCAGAAACTTGCACATCTTTCAACTGCAGGCTAGATGAAGACATCTGAGATGTCTCTTGATGTTACCGTTTCTTTTGTCTGGGACCCTGAGGCCAGTGCTACTTCAGTGCAGAAAGAGCTGTGCCCCCTTGGGTAACTGTCTGCTAAACCAGAAAGCGGCAATATTTGTGCAATCAGCACAGTTCAGCTTGCGTGCCAATATCTTGACCCAAGCAGAGCTGGCACCTTGAGCCTGTGGAGAACAGTTCTGCCTACAAGCCTGGTCAGTCCCCAAGATCACTGTAGATTAAGTCACTATGCACATGTCTGATGTATTAGCAAAATTATGTCCACTAATTTGAGAATCATACACTCAAATCGCACAAATACAATAGAGACATTTAAGTAAGTAGTTTGAGAACATTTTCCACCAAGATACATACAAGATATCAGTCTTACACTATACATTAAAATTCTGGATTAACTCCAAATAATTGAAAGGTAACAGTGAACTAGCTAAAGATAGGTTTATTGTAACACTACGTAAGTTAGCATCTGATGACACACTACATGTTGGAAAGAAAACACCCAAGTGCCATGTAAAATGTAAACAGTTTCATAAAGAGATAACAAAGTTCTCTGTCTCTCCAGTAAAGAGTATACTTGTGAAAGCAAACATGGCATCTTTAATGGTGCTTATACATTCAAATGGTAAACAACTACTTATAAAAGGCTTGTTCAGCATATAGGCAATAAATATCAAGCATATAGGCAATAAATATCAAGTTAAACATGAGAAACAAACAGTAGCAGTATTATACTAAGTCTAAGCTCAGCGATTACTTAACCTAAGTATGGAATTTGCAGAAACAAGTAAATCCAATAATGAAAACTGAGCTAGGCTGGACCTGGGTAAAGCACTAGCAAATACATTACAAAGAACAAACCCACACAGGCTCCCAGCTGAGGGACCAGTTGACCAGGAGTCTTTCATCTTTAACTCTTTTGATTCCATTTAAAAACAAAGCACAAGTCATTACAGCAAATAGGTTGGTATGAAATATTCCATTGTGCTAGAAGATGTCTATATTAAAAAAAGCCCACACAAAACAACCTTAAATGAATCTCGGATTTCTAGCACTAAAAATATACAGAGAACATTGCTCCTTTGGAGAGAGTTTATGTTCCCTGTTTGTTCACTCCGTGAGAAGCAGCGGGCAGCATAGCAGCATGGCAGGGGAGTTCTGCCTGGTACCATGAAATCATGGGGCTGGAATGCACTTCAATGGAGCTGTTAGGTCAGGGGATGGGAGCTGTGTGCTCGAAAGTACTGGAGTTGGAAAGGGATAAAACCGAAAGGAGTGAAGACTTCCCAATGGAGCAGAGTGAAAGCCACAAGACATGCAGCTCCAGCCCACAGGCACTCACTCATTCAGACATCTGTAGTAAGCACAGTGTGAGTCTGCTGTTCGTGTGTTTAACTCTGTGTGGTGTGTGCACCTACACAGTAGTCTGCATGTTAATCTTCACTCCGGTAAAGAGTGTGGAATCTGACAGATGTTTTAACATCTATTACTTGCTTTCTCTCAGGAAGAGTGCTGAGGTAATTCCAAACACCACAGTGCATTTCTCAGCAACGTTTCTAAATGCAGTTTGGCCCAATGCCCATTAAGATTCAGGTGTTCTCTTACCTAACCTCCTTTTTCACAATGAGATGAAGAACTGTTGCTCCTTATACTGGAAAACTGTCAACATCCAAATGCCCTCAAATAACCAGAAATAAGCATTACATTCTCGTCTCAGAGCAGTACAGCTAAAGTCTGGCCCAAACACCCTGCAGTATGGCCACATTCATTTTCAGTACAAAACAGCATACTGGAAAAGATCACAGCTTCCAAAATCCAGTGCTTCTCTCTTGGACCCAAGCAGAGTTTTTTCGACATGCAACACCTGTAGTAAGCAGCACTACAACTGTTGAGACCTCAATTAAGCACAGTCAAAACTACACTCATTGCCTGTTCATGAGACAAATGTGCCAGAACTGGAGAGCACATCAAAGTTACTGGAGTTAAGGAAATCCTGTCTGCATGTCTCCTAAAGACCACCACAAACAGCTTTATTTTTAAAGGAAAGAAGATGTTAACAGCATGCCTGTCTAATTGAAAGAATTTTATGAAAGAATCTTAATAAAGTAAATCTGATGCTGTTCAGTATAATGTTTAGTACCCAACTTTCTTTTATTATTAATGACATGGGCAGACTGACTTGAAGAGCGCTGAATCACACCTCTTTGAAGACCACCAAATCTTTAAAAGAAACATGGAAACGGCCTAAAATAAATATTTACAACAATCTAGAAAAGCAAAAATTCTTTGAAGAAGGAGGGACTCAAAAAATACAGCTACCTTACATTGAGTTTCAGTTTGGTTTTTACCCTTAGAGATAACTCCAGTTTTCACGTACTAAGCATGGTCAGCCATTCTGCATCACAAAACACCACCTTTCACTATTTATAGGAAACCTTCAGAAGAAGGACAATCAATTTTAGGGGTTAAAATGTTTACAGCAGAGAGCAGATACAGGACAGGACTCTATTGTGTCCTAAAGAGCACACAGAGAAGCTTCCAAGCTCTTCTGCAGCCCAGCAGCACTAAACCCTAAAATCAGCTATGCAGTTTTCTGCATGCTGGTAGCTGCACATATTGCATTTCCAATTGTATTTAAAAGCTTTTTTGCAACCTCCAGAGCAGTATGCCATATGTTCCTTAAACCATCTGCAGCTGTACAAAAAGTTTAACAATAAAATTTCTCTGTTCCATTCCATGAATTTCAGTTGACTCCAATTTACTTTGTTAATAATCTCTACTTTAGACATCTGTACAATTTGAGTACATATTACTCTAATATCTAAACAACACAGTAGTTACAAGACATCTGTAAAAAACTAATTATCTACCCAGGCAAAACTTTCACATGCTTAAAAACCAAAATTAAAGTATTAATAGTTACTTTACAAAAATCTGTGAAAACATGTCTGTCTTAAAAATTAAACATTAAAGAGCCAGGAAAGCAAAAGTTTGAGATTTCTTTTAAAATGAGCATGGAAGCATACAGCTAACCATAATCTCAAATTGGTTTTTCAAAGTAAAAAACAAGTGGAAAGGTAAGGACAACTCCATTGTAGAAAGCACTTCATTGTATCATGGACCATAAAGTTACAGGTTTCTTTCAATGAGCTCAGCACCACATCCGCAACTTTTGAAATTATAATTCTCCCTTTCTTCATCAGTATAAGAAGCCACCTCTGCCTTCTTAAAAGTTATAGAAAGTTACCCTTTTTAATTTCATTTTTTAAAAGATTTTCAAGACTTCAGCGAGAAGATTTTTTTGTTGTTATTGTTTTTAAATTGAACAGAATAAGCACCAGGCAAACTTAAGCATGAAACTTTCTTCATACTGAAAGACAAACCATAGCTATTGGGAGAGGTAACTAGTGATTTGGGAAGCCTCAAATTGCGTTCACTCAAAAGAAGAAACTTTCAGGTTTCTGAAAGTGAATCTACTCTGAAAAGATTCGTGCAGATTGAAACATCACACATTCACATCACTAGCGAATTCTTAGTATCCTGACTATATCCTTCATGTTTAGCTTTATGAATTCTGTGATGGCTGAATACAAGTATTTATCTGATTTGCCTAGCATAGTCAACAGACAACTGCTTCTCAAATATGTAGCAAAATCAATCATAATGTAGTTCCTCCACTTCACAAAAGAGTTACACAAATAAAATCAAGTGAAAGCATTCACAAGACTTAAGTTTTCAAAGTCTCGATAATTCCACATAAATATTGCAATCATACACTTGAAATGACAGCAGACAAGTTACAATAATAAGGAAACCTTATGCTTTATAAACAGTTTCATCTCTTTGTGGGTTTTAAAAACAGAAAAAGCTAGTATCCAGTCAAAGATGCAGGAGATGCAGGAGAAAGCTGCCATTAGACAGACAGTTCTCAGGACTGTATAGGAAAACATTTATGCAATTATATAAAATTATACATAAAAGTTGGGCTGGTCTGTTTTGGACCTATTATTTAACACAACAGACTGCAAAATGATGACATTAATCCTGCCCTACAGAAGCAGTACATATCAGCTTCTCAACCGACCCAGAGTTGGGGTAGATGAAAACATTTTCAACACTCCCATTAGGCAGATATAAAGGAATAAAAATCAGCTCTGAAAGTGTCTTTTTCTAATTGCATTCTTTGAGTAACTGAAGGTAAGGACAAGGCTTCATCTGAATTAATTAATTAATTTCTTTTGACTTTGTTCACAAAGCTATCCAAGCAAGCTAATTGATAGGATGGCTTATGTCTTTATCTATAATGTATCTAATTAATATTTCTATCTTTACATTAAATGAAAACTTACTCACAAGCTCACCTTTGGGCTGAAACACCAGCAAGAAATTTCAGAGCTAAAATCCCCACTGTTACAGAAAACAACGTGTGCTAGAATAGCAGCTGCAACAGAAATCACCCTGCAACCCACAGTGGTGGTTACTATTCACATGCTATAGCATTTAGCCATTCTGCTTCATTTTAATAGCTATTTAGCTGGGGCAGAACAGGTGAAGAGCTGAGTGAGATCTGCAGCATCAGAGCTAATTCTAAACACAGGTGGTGGGCACGATGGAGAGAGCAGGAAGCCGACAGGAGAATCACTGCTGACATCTAGGACAGGAAAGATTGATGGCTTCCCTCTCTAGTTTTCCCCACTGTGTAGCCTAGCAGGGGGTGGGGGAAAGGGACGGAGAAGCTGCTGTGCTGGCGACATAACACACCACACAGCCTCCACAGCACCAGCGCTGATTAATGAGACTGGAATGACTCAGGAAACAGCAAAGGATCATTCACAGACTTTGCTCTTCTTGCTATAATTTTCTCCGTGGTGGTTCATTTAGCCCTAGTTGTTCCAAACTGAAACAAACTCAAATTTGTCAGAGGAAAAGAAAATGTGAAAGTCAAAGGCAAGAAAAAGCAGCATTAAGCAAACACAGACACAAGTAAAACACACAAATTGGAAAATTTTAAATTTCAAACACGAGGCTCTTCCAACACAGATCAAAAAAGGAAGAAAAAACAACCCAAAAACTTTCCTCAGTCTCTGAGACAAAAGAAATTCTTTGGCTGACAAAAGTCCCCAACTACTGCATCTTTTGCATCTATGATTTTATTTTTTTTATTTCCCTTGTTAACAATTTGCAACTTCAAAGCACCCATTGCTAAAATGATGCCTGCCTGTTAATCTTGCCTTAGCAAAACCTGTCTTCAGACAGCTATTAAGCAGCAAAATGAAGGAAAACCCAATGAGTCAGATTTTACTAGCTAAAACACAAATTTTAAATCCTAATTGGGTCAATTTAAGTGTTAGTGTTATTAGAGATAGAAAAAAAAATTGAAGGAAAAGGGAACCTTGGAAGCAGTCTATGTACTACAGACTTTGCTTCATTTATCGCTTTTTAAGCAATTACTTCTCAACAAACTTTCTGTAGAAGATTTTAAAACACGTTTATCTTGATCTGGTAATTCAATGCATCAAATTCATGTGGTAGAAATGATATTTTATCATGCCTAATTCTTAAAAATACGGATTAAAGACCTAGCATTAAATTAGAAAGAAACATATTTAGACCAGAGCAAGTTTTCAGATAAATAGCTTCTGAGAAAGGTTTAACTTGTTGTTTAGAAATGGAACTAAATTAAGATTTAAACAGCACTGCCTGGTACCCCTGATACAGGGTTTCTTGAATGTCAAATGCATTTATATTTAAACTTAAGTAAGATTTTAATATTTATATTTAAAATGAGAAACACATTTAAAGGGAACATTTATAGCACATACTCACCCCACCCTATAAATTTAACTCTGCCCTCTAGGGCTAGCAAAAGTATACAGTAGAACTGAGTTTGGGTTACACTGCCCTCTCATGCTGCCTTGTTAAAGATGACTAAGCAAATAGATCCTTTAATGTACACTGTGTCCTGCAAATGTATTCTCTCATTTGCCTTTATGAGCTCCACATGCCACTCCATGTGCTAGTGACAGCTGTGCTGACAGATGCAAGGAACATCTACAGCAGGTTGCCTCAGTTCACACTGCCACGCAACAGAAGGTATCGCTGGACTCGAGGCAGCCGTGGACCCTTCCCTCCACACCCAGTGAAACAGTTTATACAAACTCTGGCTAGGGGACTTAAATTTACAAAACAGAAGAGCTCAAGTATTCTGGAGAGGTCCTAGGACAAGAAGTGCTGGTAAAATTTGACAAAGAAGAAAGGTTTTATGCACAGTTGGAGAAGGAACCAAGCACTGGGTCTGTATGCAGCCAATGGTGGTCACCAATCTTATTCTAAACCATCATTCTAAACCTCCTTAGCAAGTAGACAAACTTATAGTCTTGTCTTTTGTGTGCTGTGCTCTCTACAGTTTTCCACATCAACTGGAAGGACAGCATGCTGTGGCATCTGTTCAAAGCTGAGACATACCCCAAAGAGGTGCAGTTCCAGAGCAAGTCCAATGCATGCTGACACCTGCACTACTTCTGTACCTCCTGGTTTTCAAAGACATACACAGAACTGCAGTTAATAGTTTCAGGTAGTCCAAGACAGGCAGCAGTTTTTATAACAGTTCTTGCATTAAGTGTTCTCAAACTATTTACTTGCCCTTTTTAAAACGCTAAGGCATAAAGCTCCTTCAAACTACCTAAACACAGACATTAAGTGCAAGCCCTATCAGACCATTTCACCTAAATTCAGTGAAAGGGTAAAGGACTTCATAACACAATGTTATTACAACTACCACACAAGTAAGGTGCTAAGGTAACAACTAAGTTAGTGCCCCACTGACAGAAGGCTGCAGCAGGAGCTAAGCATGCTGAACTATCAGCAGGAAGATTCCTGCCAGTTGGGCACGGCATGAAAGTCAGGACAGTTCAATATGTGCTGTTTCTAAATCCATTAGATGACACACACAATGCTCAAAGCTGAAAATTTGATGGTTACAGTAGTGTAGGCACTGTTGGAGAAGGTGGCACAAGGAAAAAGGAGAGGGAGCAGAGACACAAGCTTATTATACTGTGGAGAATCCCCCAAGACACAAATCCATAGAAAAACTACTACTACATTGAATAATATGGCTGAACCAGCAGCAACCAAACAATTAAAATTTGAGGGCAGAGATGCCATCTGGGAACAGTTCCTTGAAGCACCCACAAGGTCTGCTTTCCTCTTGACCCTGAAGGTATTGCTGGACCTATCGCTGGACCTAGGGAAAGAAAACTTTCCGCACAGGCACAGCAGCAGTGAGCCAGGGAGCAAGCAGAGAACCTCACACTCCACTCTGGGACCTCACCTAAGTGCAGTTACTCTGTATCAGTCAGGTTAACTTCAGTTCTTGGAAAAATACAGGAACAAATAAAAAACTCTGAAGAAATGACAGCTATCAACAGCAGACAGCAGTATTCCTCAAGAACTAATGATGCCAGATCACTCTAATAACCTTCTATAGCACAAGAGATGCTAGAATGGAGAAGAAGTACTAAATCTTATATCCTGTTTTTCATTAAGTGGAAAGATATACTAAATACAGTTTTACGGGGTTTTCTCTTGGGTCCAGAATTATTTAATATTTTAGTATCTTCATTAGTTATCTGGATGATGAAATTAAGAATGGTCAAAATGTGCAGATGACACAAAGGTGGGAAGGATGATAAAGGTTCAAAACAATATTGACAAAGCAAATAAATTGGTCTGAAACAAGATGGTATTTACCAGGCAAAAATACATGGATCTATACAGAAATAGCTACTTCACAAATACAAGAAGGAAACACCTGCCGAGGCAAAAACTGTAGAACAGGAACTGGGGTTTGTAGCATTTAAGAAGGTATGAATCAATATCATGGTGCTGCAAAACCACCACTTTTATAAAATACAGAAAAAGTTGCACAGGAATGTATGAATACAATTAAAATCCAGAAGACACAAAACAATTTACTCATCCTGCTCAGGATGAGGAACATCTCAGGCTGGACCACAAGGGTATGATTTAGGTACTGTGTTTCAAAACAGTGGTAGAAAGAGATAAAAGTAAAATCAAGTCCAATGAATCATAGAATTTTCTAGGTTGGAAGAGACCTTTTGAGTCCAGCCATCAAACTAACACTGTCAAAGCCATCACTAAAGCACATCCCTAAGCACCACGTCTACCTGTCTTTTAAATAACTCCAGGGGTGGAGATTCCGCCACTTCCCCAGGAAGGCTGTTCCAATGTTTGATAACCCTTTCAGTGAAGAAATTTTTCCTAATATCCAATCTAGACCTCCCCTGGGACAACTTGAGTCCATCTCCTTTTGTCCTATTGTTTGTTACTTGGAAGAAGAGACCAACCCCCACCTCTCTACAACATCCTTTTCAGGTAGTTGTAGAGAGTGACAAGATTTCCCCTCAGCCTCCTTTAAATGAGAGACCTCACAAATAAGATCAGAGAGGAAAGCCTGAAATACCTGAGGTTTAGCCCACTGGAAGGAAGACTGTGGAGAGACAAGGTCTCAAACAAACCTTAAATATGTAGTCATCTACATAGGAGTTTTGGGACCATGGTTAACAGGGTAGGAAACAATGAACTTAAGTTGCAGTAAGAAATATTCAGACCAGATGTAAAGAAAACTTTCCAACAGTAAGAAAAAGAAAACATTTCAGAATAGTACTTAGAGAGGTTCTTTATTAAAAAAAATATTAAATAAGATGTGTTGATAAAGATGTAGAGGCAGCTAATTTGATCTTGGGCCAGGGGAATCACCAGATCACCTCTAGCTGGGTCTCTTCCAGTACTCTGAGCCTCTTATATAGGGAAGATGAAGGTCAAAGAGTGATGACCCAACAGGATGGAAGAGAAATTACAGTTCTGTTTAGATAGGCTAGATCTCATGGCGTTTCAAGATTCATCTCTTCCTACCCGCATTTAACAAAATATAAGCATTGAGGCTTTTTCACAGGTAGCAGCTGAATACTGACATGCTTTGAAAAACCATTTTGTGTTGAGAGACACAGAGAGATTTGAAATACAGCTTAACATTGAATACTTGTAAACTTACATATACCTTCTGGTATATACTTTCAGAAGTACACATTGCCTCAGTAGAATAAAACTGATAGCAACAAGTGAAGAATTAGCACTCATTTTGCTCTATGATACAGGCATTACTGTCAAAATGTAAAGAAAAGTATATTGTATTTCTGAATTATAAATACAGGGTATTTGATACATGAAATGATGATCTGCTTTTAAATTAATAGATAAAACAATTTTAAGAACTGAATACATCACAATCTTAAGGCAAAACAAATTAAAAAAAAATCTAATGAATGCCCCATAACTAAATACTTCCCTCCCAGAGAAATTTAAAAAGTTTTACGTTTTTGATCACGGTAGTATCCAAATCTCTTAAAAACATCCGATCACTCTTGCTCCTTCTCTGACCTCTAGCTGAAAGAGAGTTTATTATCGTTTTTATATATTTTGTTCAAGTGAGGAGTCTGTTTGCTACCAAGACTGCCCTATGGTATATAAACAAAGACTATCAACTTACATCTAGAGGGGTGTTTTTTTAAAAATATTTTTTGTTTGGAAATATGATGTTTCTTCAGAATATTGTCCTAGAAACTTAAAGAGCAGTTCATTTCCTCTCCATTATTTTATTTGGCAATTTCCTGTAGTGAGGAAAAGTTGGCTTCATTTCACATGGGGCCAAAATTAACACAGCTGTTCAAAAACTTTCACCTTGTGGTCACTGCCTGAAATTCATCTCAGGTGAAATGGAAAGTTTTAAAACCACCTGATGGCTGTTGAGAGGCCTTAGGACATGGAAGTCTCAGTAAATTCTCCAGTACTGCACACATGCACAAATGAAATGCTACAGCTGGTCCTCCTTGTCTATGCCGAAAAGAATTTATCAATTTAAGTACTGTAGACATAATAATCATGCTTGTATCAGAGACTTTACAGAATTTAAAAAACTTTTTCTGAAGACAGACAATACTCATAGACTACATTTAAACTGTTCTTATCAATGCAGATTGGTCCTGAAATCACAAGACTGGGCTATTCCACAGAAAGCACAAAAAACAGACAAGGAATGGATGAGGGAATAAAGAGTGAAAGGTTAACTTGTGCTCAAGTCTTGCCCTCAAAGAAGATACAACCAAGGCATGTTCCTGCATTCAGGAGCACAGAAGCTCATCTAGTTTAGATACAAGCACTGACTCAATCTAAGCCCATTGAATACACAGACTGAATTTACCACTGATTAAGTTTTCTGTATACAGAGCAAATTCTTTGCTTTCATGAGATGAAGATCTTGTACGATTGGTATCTAGTGTGCACCAGCATCTTCAGTCACCAGCACAATAAAATGCTGCTTAAAAAAGTCTGCCCCTTGGTCACCAACACCTAAGGAATGCAAAACCAAAAGCAATACAGGTAAGGATTTGTAGAACTACAATTAAGGTTTATCAAGTTTGAGACATAAAGCACATAGAAGTTTACAGAACATTACCTGTGAGACTAGAGTGGCAACAGCACACGTGACCCATGTTGTAGCAAACTGTAGTCACAGTCCTGTTTATTACACACCTTAAGCCTAGAAACATCAAGCGAAAAGTTCCCTAGTTTGTTGTGTGACGCTCACTGCTTTGTTTTAAAGATGAGCTCTTCTGTGCTAACTTACCTGTGTTATTCAAACTGACCCACAGGAAACCAGGCAAATTACTAACTCTCAATTCAGACATACCCTCTAGAGTAAATCAGTGTAAAAGAAAGCAACTGCTTATACTGCAGGTATCCCAAAGAGGTATAATAGTCCATTTTTCTTTGAGGACTTCTACTAGAGACTTAGAATCAATGCTGCATGGTCAACTGTAAAAGAGTCCCTCAGAAGGGAGTGACTGCACCTTTGGGTGTTATGACCTGGTTTAATGCTTGATGAAGATCCAAGGTGTTGACATTGCTTTAACTCTGCAAAGATCTTAAATGTGGGTGTCTTCCAGAAGAAAAAACCCAAGCCAAGTGGAAACAACCAGTGGAAATGTATGACGCGCAGAATATGTACTCATTCTCGGCGGTTGCAATTACATGAGTTAATTTGTTGCCAGCAGAGATGCAAAATGAGATTCACTCAGGAATTCAAAGGGCTGGACCCCTGATTCCCATTACATAAGCAACAAAGAGGCTTTGAAATGTTTGAAACTATTTTGTTCTTCCATGTGAACGGAAAGCACCCTATTGATGCCTATTAAGTAAAGGCTTTCCACATCTTGGCAAGTATGTGATTTCAAGAAAAATATTTGAAAATGGATAACCCAATTCAAGTAGAAGTCACAGACCACCTTTGAAAGAAACTCTGATGTGGCTATAAAAAGATTATATTTAGGAAAGATAGCATAACATGGTTCTGTCATCAAGAGTTTGTACCTCCTCACATTTCTTTGCTGTTGTTAATGTAAAAAGCAATACTGGTAAGCAGAAAAGTGAAGGCCAATGGGATTTAGGATCAAGGCAGAATCCCTAAAAAGAATTGTTGCTGCTGTTGGTTAAGCTCAAAAGAGGCCATTTAGCAATCTTGCTGCCAAAGGACAGGGACATTAGTGTATCTACAAGTGTGGAAGCAGGTGACAGAAATAGTTGCTACATGAATCTTTAGTGAGATCATCAGAAAGTCTTTTATTAACATGAAAATGTTATTATACCTTTTCAAAGGCACAGCTAACATGGCAGGTTTCAAATTCAGAACTATGCACCTGGCAAAAGCAGAGATGATGGTGAGACTAGGAAGTTGTGAAGATAACAATTCAGTTGCTGTGAATGCTGTCCAACAACTTTCCAAATGAGGTTAATAGTTCAGCATCCAGATTGTGAAGAGGACATCATGAAGACCAAGGTATAATATCTGATTGTCACTGAGTGTACGTGACCAGAAACAAGTAAGAAGACTACATTGACAAGATTCTAAACCACAAATTCTCCAGCTGTCAGAGTGGGAGTATGTGTACAGTTCCATTCTCATTTTAGCTTCTGATTACTTCTGAGAATTATAGTAGTTATACAGGAGCTCTGAGCCTCAAAAATGGAAACATCACTACCCAAACATAGGATCTTTCTGCATGGGAACTTAACACAATATTTGACACCTACTGAGGTGAGTGAACTAGATGGGCTTACATGACTTCGAAAGATCAGTAAGAAGCACTTAATTCAACTTCTGATGTGTACTGCAAGGCTCCAAACCCTTTATCTAAAAAACAAAGTAATCTAAAAAAACCCAACTTTGTACTCTGTACAGTTAATGAAAGCCATCTAAATACAAACAAAGCATAGCAGAGTTTTATCTGCCTGGTTATGTGAATAACAACAGCATTGTGGTAATAGTTCATAACACGATCTACATGCAAAAACACAAAAATTGAGGAAACTCCTATTAGTGCTCCCTTCACATAACATCGATTCTTCATTCAGATACCATGCAGGTATCACTGAAGCAATAGAGTAAACTTCACCTTTCCACTACTTCTGCATGCTCTAGCACAGAAACAAGTAGAAGCAAGCCCTAGCATAATTCAAAGAACTCAAAAGTAGAAGCAGACATCTCATTTCTGGTAGCAATCATCACATTTCAGCACGAGAACAAGGGATATTAAAATGTAAGTATACTTCATTGTATATTTATATGCACGCACGTGTGCATATACATGAATACACACTTATTTTCATTCCCCTGCAGTGAGAATTTCAGTGCACTCTCAAGGTGGACATCTCTGAGGGCAAAAATGTATTTAATATTATCCACCGAATACATAGATTTGCCCATACAACAGAAAATTACAAAATCTGCTACATAATTTGTCTGAGTTAGGGAATCCAAGAATAGTATTGTTACAGTTACTACCAGTCAAGGGCTCAAATAACCAAAAGGAAAACAATTTAAATTCACTACTTACGAACTCAGCAGAACTCAGAAAATATGATCTAAGGTGACTTAACTGACTTAATGTTCAGGGGTTTTCTTCACTAAGTTCTGATCCTACTGTAACTTGAGTCAACTCCACAAAATGTTTGTTCATCTAACCCTTGAGTCCCAGCATAAACCACAACTTGTGTCATGGAAAAAGTAATTGTTGAATGTCTAGAATAGCACTTGCTGTATTAGTAAATGGAAATTCTATCTGTCACTGAAACAGCATTAAAACAAGACCCCTAGTCTGCAGTCTAGAGACAGAGGTGATCCACTACAGACCATGCAATTCAAGTGTGTTTGTCCAACAAATGCACCAGAGAAATTTACACAAAACTTCAACATCCAGGACTGCCAGAGTAGCATCTTTCATTAAACTCACTGTACAAAAACAAGTTAATAAAAACAGAAGTCTCAAGGAAAAAAAAATAGCTCAGCCAAGAAACTGAAAGCAAGGGCCAGAGGGGGAAAGAATGGTGGGACTCTACCCAAGCCCTGCCAAGATGCTGGAATAAAGGGCTGTTTCCTGCTAAAACAATCTGTGTTTGCCAGACTTTATTGTTAGAATTCCATTATGGAAATGAATAGGACCCATTCACGCCTCAAAGATCCTTCATTTCTGTCTACAATGTGGGCTGTCTCCTGTGCAGCTACAACAGTGACACAAATCCACTAGAGACAATGAATTAAACAAGGCAGATTAGGGGATGTTTTCTTTACAACTGGAAAGTCTAGTAACTCTGTGGAAATCCAAGTTCCCCCAAATCCAGTGAAGACTCGAGAAATGTATAATCTCACTACATACTAACTTCCCTTCAGCTCTGAGAATGATACACTAGTGGTTTCATTCTAGCTTAGAGAACACCTCCAATGCTTTATCTTAAAAGATAAATCAGTTTGCATACAGGATTAAACATAAATTTTTTAGCGAATGAAACAAAAACAAATGACTGGATAAGAAAGACTTCCATTCCAACCTGGACAGGAGATCGTAGAGGTTTAATCCAAAGGCTGGAATACGTTGCTAGATCCAGCTGATTTTAGGAGGCGTTGGCTAACTAAATAAATTTTAGTACCTGTGCCTGACAACAACAGTAAAAAAAGTTCAAATTCAGGAAGAGGGGAAAACAGGAAATTAACACAACAAAGAAAAAGGTATCAATTTCTACACGTGAATCCCCATAGAGGCTACTCATATTTGGAAAGCATTTATGAAGTAACTTAGATCTTTCCTAAAGGTCCTGTAGATTGCAACACACTGAACAACTGCACAGTGGACACTAGGAAACAGCATGAGTCTCCACTGGCAGATACTTGCATTTCCAGCTTTTCTCAGTCAAAAGCACTTTGCTACCTCCAACCTTCATGCTCTCTAGAAGAGATACAGCACTGGAGACTGCCACAATCATAGATCGAAAACAAGCACTTAAAAAACTGTCTGCTCATCCATCAATCTCAGTACATGACTGCCTGGATGGCCATTCTGAAGTTGACCCGCTGCAGTAACCTGTGTATGTGTGCAGCTTGTTACATGCATCTGGGGACTCATTTCATTAATGGTTAACAAAGTGACCCCTATGTGATAGCAACAAATTCAAGACGGGAACACGGATGCTTTTAAATTGTTTGCATTTCAGTCATAACACATCTGAATGATAATAAAAATTGTAGTTAAACCTACAGTGGGAGAGAGACCTCAAACTTTGAAATCCTTAAGGATTAGGACCTGATAATTTCAGTTCTTCCTTTCTCTGGAACCCACATAGTAACTATAGATAAAAATTCTCAAGATTAAATTTGCAACCTGAGAAAAAGCATTTTAACAGCCTCCTCCAAACGACCCTTCCATTTTTATTTAGCTGACTTCTTCACAGCCATCTTCATAAAAAAATATGAAACATGACTAGTCATTAACATGACTAGCACAGTAACAATGGAGTGATCAGGTGGCCTGAATACAGAAAGAACAATACTTCATAAAAAACCAAATAAAATTTCTCCAGAGCTAGCCAGTCTGAAAATCTTTTCTTAAAGCTCTGAGAATACTGGCCAGAATCACTGGGGTTCACAGACACCTAGCAAAGTATCAGAAGACCAGAACAGGAAAAACGTTACTCTTATCTCCAAAAATACAGGAAAAGAAGAGCAGTCTGGGAGGTAGTCCACTTGCATCAATTCTCAGTATTTTGCAATTCCCTAGAAGACAGCCAGAGGAAAACAACAGCAAATATGAATTTGTTAAGAGCAAAGCATGCCAGATGAGTATAACTTTGGCCTTGAGACCCATTAGTCTGTCACAGTAGAGGAAGATGCATTAAATGTGTTTTAATTTTAGCACCATCTTTGGTCACAAAATGTAAAGCAAGCTAGAGAAACCACCTGTAGGGATCTGTCCTGTGGCTTTTTTTCAGATATTAACTCAGGCAAAGAAACAGGAACATTCTCGTTTGAGCTGCTAAGATCACCAACACATTGGCTAAGATTCCTTGGATTTGAAGGTCTCATCCTTGCAACAGTGCTTACTGAACATTTCCCAGGGATGTTTTCTGTGCAGCACTCACCAAGAGGTAGAAGTATCCTTGAGACTATGGGACTCAAACCAATCTTCTCTTTGCATGATCCAAACAGTGCCTGGTAGAGTCACTGTCCTGAGCTTCATTACAGCAAATGCAACTTTTGAGTGTCAGGAAAAAAATGACCAAATTCTAGCACCAAAAAGGAAAGTAAAATATTTCACATTTAAAAATCCAACCCTTGTGGCTGAAAGATACAATTCTTATCACATAAAGCTAAAAGAGAATCCACTTCCCAATGCATCAGACTTCTGTGACAGTTGACAAGAAATGAAGGTTGTAGGACTTCAAAAATGTACAGCTTAGCAACAATAATACAGCCATTGCAATAAATCATGAGAGAAGGGCAGGGACAGCTTACTTATCAAAGAGGGAAGACCAAGGTTGGAGTAAAAGGCAGCAAAATGAGATGTTCATGTTTTCTTTAAAGATGCTCCCAGGAAGAAAAGCAATATAGGTATTACTGTATGCTTACTGTAACTGTAATAGCAATAACTACTTTGCTACTAGAAAAAAGAAAAATGGTGCCAAGACTCTTGACTTCTTCAGGAAGACACATAAGATATAGAAGTATGCCTCCAGCTAGGAGCCAGTAAAGTCAATCGAGGGATGCATGTGACTATAATCAAACCCTTGTACTTCACTGGGGTAACAATTAAGGTAGTAAATTACATTTTGGTATGTCTCAAACGTGCTATGTTCAGGAACTACAAAGACCAGAGAGTATGAAGAGAGTATGTGCAATGCCAACTAGGCTTCTCTCTGAACAAACTAGAAGTTCATTCTGGGGTATTGAGGTGAAAAAAAGATTCCTTGGCAAGAGCTTGAACACCAGTAGAGAAACAGTCCACAATTACTGGCAATGGTAGTGCCGCTGATAGGTAAGATTTTCTTGCCTAAGCACCAAAGCACAAAAAGCCCCTATCTTTACTTCACTCACTTACATAGATTTTTTCCATCAGCAGTTGTTACAGTTAGGAATAAAGGTCTGAACTGGAGAAAAGAAGGCCTACAGCGGCTGGGATTCAAGCACTGGACACTTCTGATATTCAGTGATTTGGCTTTGTAACAGTGAGACTGCAGTGATATTATGATTGGAAGATAATTGATGGAACAGCTGAACCATGAAATTCCTGACTGGCACAATGTGAGGCCTGATTTGGTAAGATTTAAGTTATAGCTGAAAACCTACAGCAATAGCAACAACTTCTAGAGCTTTGCTAACAGGACTCAACCCAATTCCTGTTTGATCAGGTCATACACCAAAGGCTGACGGAGCTGCCTTAGATTAAATTTTCCTGCTGACAGGTTGTGGTTGGATTTCTCAGAATTTTGTCAGTAATTCCCTCAAGCACCCACTAGTTTCCATTTTTAAGGGTGTCTTATCAAAAAATCCAGGCTTGATGAAAGGGCTTTCCGTAGCCATGGCTGAAAGACCACTGAAGAACAGAATTCTTAACAGAATTTGAAAATAAACTCTTCAAAGTCAAGATACCAAAAATATAATTAATCTCTCCAACAAAACGTTACTTTCTTCTTAGCCATGTATGTTATACCTACGTATTATAGTTGAGTACTAGAAGACCGTACAGCAAAAGATACAGAGGAATTTTTCCCCAGCATGATCAACAGTTATGTTGAACTGTGCAATAAAATGAAAGAAAGCTGAAACCACCAAAATTATCTCTTCAAATAACTATGGCTGCTTTATCAAGCACACACAAAAATTATAAGGGTGCCAGTAGATATATATACTGCTCCAGCTTGAAGACAAATATATTTCCAACTTGAAATTTGAATATTCCTCAGCAAAAACAAGATCTGTTCCAAGCTGTCTGCCATAATAGTTGAACTACTCTGAAGTCTAGTTTTGCAACAGGAACAACATAAATTAGGAAGCCAGTTTCTTCTTCAATTCTTTTGAAGCACAGAAGTACCACTTGTCCTGGTTTGAGGTAAAATGAACAAATTTTCTGTTTTACAATTTTACTTTTTTTAGCTGGGCCTCTTCTAACTAACTAAACTCTGAAATTAACAGCACATTGTTCAGAACTGTTTCATCTTGCAGTGGTAAGACCTGATTATACCAAGGCACGGTACGTAGAGAGGCCCTTGCTTATACTTATTGCTAGAACAACCAAGATCAGGTAATTTTTGTCATTTGCCCCGTTGGAGGGTTGGAAACATAAAAGCATAAAAGGGGTCCCACCTGCAAGGAGGAGTGAACAGGACAGGTGACCCAAAACTGACCAACAGGGGTATTCCATCCCATCTGCATCATGCCCCGTATAAAAGCTGAGGGATCAAAAGGTCAACCCTCCTTCTTCAATGGCCAATGTCCAAGGCGGACCCAGCCTGTTTGTCTGCCTTCGATCCNNNCCCGACCCGAGTGTTCCTGACTCCAGATCTGGAATCCAGCTCCTGTTATCATTGAGTCCAGCAGGCTTCAAGAAAAGTCCCAAACTGGTGACATGGTGATCATCTTGGGAGCTTAATATGGTTTTGTATATACTGTATACTTCTTTTTTTTTCCCCCTTTTTCTACATTTCCTTTTTATTATTTATTATAACATTACTATTTATATTTTCATTAAAGTAGTTTAGTTTTTTCTAAACTCTTGAATCTCTTTAATTTCTTCCTCTCCTCTCTTTTACCCAAAGGGGGGAGGGGGAGACATCTGTTAATCAGGTTTTGGTAAATTTGGCTGAAACCATGACACCAATTCCAGTGCAATTCTTTCCAGTTAGATATAAGAGGGCACTTAAAGCGTGAGAGGAAAGTGACAAAAGCCCACAACATACTGTCTTGCAAATTCAAAATCAGAGAAACAACTTAAATTACTATAGTTATCTGGGGCTGGGCATTATGAAGTTATTATATTATGAAGAACCAACATTAACTTTGGACTTCTTCATTTTTAAATGAAAACATTTAAAGAGTAATAGGAAGAAAGCATATTCTCAGGCAGAGTACATCTAAAGGACATCAGGTAACAGCAACCAGGTGACAAAGTACCCAATATGTAATGTTGATCTAAGGGTGACTCACAGGTGGTAAAGTAGTAAATGTCAGAGTGAATATCAATATTTAACAAAGCTGGTTTTATCCCGTCAGATTTACCTTGACTCACTTCTGTACACTAACTTGTGTACTAGCCTGTGTGTTTTAGGTTTAAATTCTCCAAGTAACAACTCTGTGGTTAAAGGCAGCATATAGAATTCAGCTGCTGCAAGGTCAGATACAGCATGGATAACACTGAGAAAGTCATCTTTGCTCTTCTAATTATCCTATTTCTCCTCACAAGCAACACAAAATACATCTATGATGACACCCATTCTAGATTAAGTGCACCATTGTAGAAACACAGGATACCATTCAGGATTTGAATGATATATGAACGCGAGTATGATTTTCATAAAAAAGCCAATTGTTCAGCTAAGGGAAACAAACATTCACTAAAATGATGCAACAGTAGTATTATTGTCATCAAACTGTTTTAATAAATAATTCTTCCACTCATTTTAAAAACAAGACTACAAGCTACATAAAAATTCAGAGTGGCAAGACAGAAAACTTTATGAAGGAGGTTGCCTACAAACACATGCTCACTGAATATATTCCTACCTTATTTGCTGACTGCTTAGTGTATATTCCTAAACGCTATCACTGCAATCAACCACTCCTTTATTTCAATTCTGTAATAGAAGCAGGGGGTGGGGGAAAGCAAGTTTCTGTTCCTCATGGTTACGATGAAAATCCCAAATGCAATAATTTAACAACAGAATCACAGAATCTTCAAGGTTTGAAAGGACCTCTGAGATCACCAAGTCCAGCCAGACACGCACAAACCCCCCCTACAATCTTGGCCACTAGAGCAGGCCACAAGAGCATGCCCTGAAGTGCCACATCTATGTTTCTTAAATACCTCCAGGGATGGCAACTACCTCCCTGGGCAGGCCATTCCAGTGCCTGACCACTCTTTCAGTAAAGTAATTCTTCCTAATACCTCACCTGAATCTCCCTTGCTGCAACTTCATACCAGCTCCTCTGGTCCTGTCA